>WNHD01000231.1:0-39023 GCA_011057455.1 Ganaspis sp. Gsp50 | reverse complement strand
GGCTTTGCGCCCAAAAATAGCCCAAAATTAGCCCAAAATTCCCACCTAGTGCGAATATTAAAATTCGTTTGTGGAGGTGCCAGCGAGTCGGACCTGAAATAAATAATAAAAAAACAGAACAAAATACAAAAATAAATAAACAAAAATAAACAAAACAAAATACAATAATAAATAAACAAAACAAAATACAAAAATAAATAAACAAAACAAAATACAATAATAAATAAACAAAACAAAATACGAAAATAAATAAACAAAACAAAATACAAAAATAAATGAAAAATTATTCTAACGTCTATTCATTTTGTGTTCTACTTTATAAAGGAAAGTCGGCACAAAACTACAAATTTCGTTACAATGCGAGCATTCAAAATAAAAAAGAACAAATATAAACAAAAAAATTGTTTCGAAAAGTGAAATTCTATAATAGCAAAATTGTAAAATTTTCTTAAATCCGGTGATATGCCACACCCACTTGAGTGCAATTGACTACACATATTGGCATAGTATTTGTCACAACAGGATCTGAGTAGCCCACGTACGTACAAAGCAAGTATCTCATCGGAAGTATAAAATGACTGTCCTTGAGACTGACTGATAACGATACAAGTTATTAGAAAAGTTGATAAAAATACTTAATTACTATATTTTTAAAAGCATCGAACAATCCATTTTTATCCAAGCATTAAAAAAACAAAACAAAACTCCCTATTTTTTTTTATCTCTTCACATGTTTTTCTAACAAAATTGTCTTCGTGCAAATTCAAATGTCGATTGTGTAACTTGTGAAAGTGGTCTTAACTTATTTAAAAGGATCCGTAATGAGTTGGAAATTAAGTCTGTGATGCGATTTAGTTATCTCCTGATAGTATTAAACACATCCCCCTGTAGTGCAAGTAGGAGTTTGTGTGGGTGGAGTAATCTCGCTCTTGAAATTATACAGCTCCTCTGAAATATCATATCGACATTTTGCCCCTTTCAATCACAGTATATAATGCGGAAATTCGTACAGCTACCTTCCTACAGGTTGAATAATAACAAACTTGGAGTTATGAAAGTCAATGATTTTCAATTTCTATCAAATCAGACATTTTTCTACAAATTTCATTTTTTTTTTAAATCCCTTTTTTTATTCATTATAAGTAGGAAAATTGATAAAATCATCAAAACTGTGATTTTAAATGACAAATGATTACAATTTTTACAAAACAATAAAAATGCTTAATAATTCTCAGAAATATAATAATAATCAATAATAAACAAATAATAAATAATAAACAAATAATAAATGATAAACAAATAATAAATTATAAACAAACAGTAAATTATAAACAAACAATAAATATTAAACAAACAATAAATATTAAACAAACAATAAATATTCAACAAACAATAAATACTAAACAAACAAATTTTGTTCCGTTGGAAACATTATTATTGTTTAATTTAAAAAAAGTCTGAGTTAGACATTTTTAAAAAATTTTTATAATCTTATAAACATTTTAATATTATGATTGTAATTATTATTATCATTATTATTACTATCATATCATTATTACTATCATTATTACTACATTATTTATTTATTATTATTATTACCATTATTTATTATTATTATTATTATTATTATTATTATTATTATTATTATTATCTTACTATTTGACGTGCTCCAAAATATTTTTTCAACCCAATAAAAGATAAAAAATCGAGTTATAATTTCGTAAACCAAATTCAGACTTTTTCTTATACAATAATAATCGTGATGATATTAATTATAAAGAACAATGGAAATTTCTTCTGTGCAGAGAAACTGAAACTTTTGTAACACGTCTTGGAAAATTATTGTTTAGACGATTGCGTAAATCTGCATTTCTGCGGATTATCAAACAGCGGAAGGTTAATGATCAAGAGGAAAATAAGACGTGTTGTCTTTTTGTTCTACAGAAATAGCGGTACAGAAATAGTAAGGAGGATTTTGTTTTCACAGAGAATTATGCGAATAAGATGGAGCGAAAGTTGCTTCTTGAGTACCTAGTGCGAAATTAGAATTCGTATTAATATTTTAAATTTCTCACATTTACACCTTCGATCAAAAAGAGCGCTCCTAACTTTCTATTTCGTTATTTCTTGAACCAGTAATATTACGTTACAGTAATTATAAAACGTGAGTACCCAATGATCAAAATTAGATAACAATTCCCGAAGAGCACGTTATGCAAATTAGAATTTGAATAATTAAATCATTTTATTTCAGAGCCGTTTCAATTCCTGTGGCTAAAAATATCAATTTCAAACTTAATACATAAAAATCTTGGATTAGTTTTTAAAACAGTCAAAGTTGTTTAAAGTAGTGAAAGTATAAGAACGTTGTTTAAAAATGTTGGTAAATTTTTTTAAAGTTGCAAATAAAAAAAATAAGGATAAATAAAATCAACATGAAAAGCGAAAGAAAAATAATAATGAAAATATATAAGAAAATAATTTTGTTTCCTACGAAGAGATTATTTGGCAAATAAATAAGAATGGGGTTGAATTTCAGTGGGGATTTTATGGAATTCGAAGGGCAAAATAATTTGGAGCAGTCATGAAGAAGAAAAGAAATTGGAACAGATCGATAGGTCGTCTTTCTTGCAGGTTACTAACTTCTATTCGCCCACATTTCTCAGAAACGCATACATTTATTGATAAAACTTCCAGTGTGATAAAATTAATCAGATTATCTTCAAATTTAAGTAAACGATTTAGGGAAAAACCAGCAATTATTTACTGAAAGAACCTTATATTAAGATAAATGTACTTTTAACGATTTATGAAAAAAAGTATTTAAAGTGAAAACTATGACTTCTTGTTTGAATTTAGTTCAGTAATAACCAAGTAATACTTGAATCATTAACGTGCTCATTGTAACATAACCTTTTTAAACATGGTTGAATGAACGAGAGCAATGGTCACCTGACTCAACATTATTGGTTTACTTTGTATGAAATATTACTGACACATAAGCAAATTATTGGAAAATAATCTTACAAAAACGAGGACTCAAAGTCTGACAATCACTTTTTTATAGTAAATATTCTACACTAAGTAGAAATTCTATAATGTGCTTTTAAACAACTTTTGATTAACGAAAAATTTACTTTGACTACAAATTATGTAAACTTTAAAAAATGTACACTTTTAACTCGTATTGGATAGGTTTTAGTTTATCTTGATTATAGGTTAAACAAATAATTTCATGTTGAGTAAACAACCTACTTTTAAATAAAGGCATTATAAAATACATCAATAACATTGAATTTTTGGAGTACAAGAATGTTAAGTAAATGACAAGCTGTTTAAAGACCATTATCATCAGAAATTAAAGCTCAACTACTGTTTACTTTTCTTTAAATGACGCGATTTTCATTATTCATTGTAAATTCGGTATTCAAAAATTTCACTAGCGGGAAATATTACTAATAAAAACCCTTTTTTGACACGAAAACGTAAATATTATGTTAAAATCAGTGAGAAATGAAACAAATAGTAAACACTTGAGAATGAAATAAATCAACGTCAAATATAAATCTAATTTACACACATTGAGGAAAAACTCTCGTTTTAAAATATCGATTTCTTTCTATGAACCTTTGGAGCAAGAGAAAAAATTACAACAAAAAATATTGCAAATGACAGGACGTAATCGTCGTCAGATGACAAGCAGCATCGTGTCAGATTCCTTCAATTTCAATTAACGTACTGCTCTTAATTGTCACCTAAAGAATTAATGAAACTAGACTATTTTTCATTAATTTATGACATGTTACAAGTGTGACGTAAATGAAAGCTTGAGTACGCGCAAAAGCACAAAACCTGGAAAGATCCATTTGGAAATTCTAACCTCGCCCACAGGATCTCCCTTTGGATTTTTAAATACCATTTAAATCACAGAATACCTACTTGTCCGACTCCAGTAACCGGCTTTAGTTGAAAACCGGTATTTTTCGAAATCTCAAGATGGAATACGAGGGGAGGAATCGGACCGTAAAGTCGAAATCTGAGTGAAACATATAGATAAAAACTTACAATCTAAATGTTTTTTCTTCGGTCCTATCATTTCCTCGGTGGTGGCTTTGCAGACAGCCTTTGCAAGACCTTGTCCGGCAATGCTGTGCCTTGCTGCTAATAATCTGTCGCTTATTGTTTGTCCCGCCATACTGATGATTTTCGCCTAAAATCGTGCCGTTCTGTCCCGTCCTGTTTGGTCCTTTAATGATTGTAGTCAATCCTTTCGCTTTCCAAGTATTTCGCAATTCGATTTCTGACGGATAGTATCCGCTGCTGTACACGATAAGACACTAAAATCAACTGGCACCCACCACCTCACGCACACTTGAGTAAACACCGATAACGATCACTCTACTTTCCGGTCCAACTTAACCCTTTTACTCCCTTTTTTCCTAATTCCCGTACTTGTCCTGTTTAATTCTCCAGTCCCTCTTTCTTTGCGTGATTTCACGAGCTCTCGAGCTCAACACGCGTAAGGCTGAACTTTCAGCGCTGCGTCAGCTGAACTTTCAGCGCTGCTGACGGCGGCCATTTTGAATGATCGTGTGCGCATGCGCGGATATTTCGCACATGTCGATTGTTGTTTTGAAAGTTTGTTTATTTTTATATCTATTTTCTTTAAAATAATAAGTTTATTTACTTTTCAATAAAACTGTTATTGATGTTTATCTTGAAAAATCTAGTGTACGGGACATGACAGAGGAAATGTAATTTAAATAACGTGACATTAGATTGCGTGTCGCAATAACCTTACTTTTGTTATTATTCACCTCTTTTTAATTAATTATGAGCAATAAATTAAGAGGTATTATTCATAAGAAGGTAAATTCACACTAAATGTGACTAACAATACTTTTAGAAATTTAATAATTGAGTAGTTTCGATTTAAAAGATTTTCTCAACTTTTAGGTTATATTTTTACCTTTTGCACCTTTTGCACTAAACATCAACTTAACAAAACTTAACAAAAATGTACTTTTCTTCATTTTAATTTTCTATATATTTTCACAGATCACAGATTCATTGCAAAGCCACGACTGCATCAAAAATGTAAAAGTTTCGCACGTAAAGTTGCGACTCGAACAGACCGATGATCCGTTTTCTTTTCATTTTCCTTTACGTTTACCAGAGTACGATCTTCGAACAGAAGCCCAGTGTTTAACAAATACTAAATTTGGCAGCTTTGTTAAAAAAGTTGAACATGACAAAACAGCTTTCAAAGAATGGGTCTGTTTCAAACTCGAGAGGAACCAGTACGTTAAAGAAATGTTGGAAAGTAACGTCAAAAATATATCTTCACCTGTCAATTCAGATATTAAAAATATTGTCGTAGAATTCAGTTCTCCAAATATAGCGAAACCATTCCACGTAGGACATTTAAGGTCGACAATAATTGGAAACTACATTGCAAACGTGAATAGATATTTGAAGAATAAAGTGACAACCATCAATTATTTAGGCGATTGGGGAACTCAATTTGGTTTCATCCAACTTGGTAGGCAATTTGCAAATATTTCTGAATCAGCCATGAAAAATGATCCAATCAATAATTTGTATAATGCGTACGTTCATGCTCATAATTTGAGTAAACAGGACTCGTCTATAAACGATAAAGCCAGAGATATTTTTAAAAAATTAGAAGAAGGTGATAGTGAGAGTTTAAGGGACTGGAAAATTTTAAGGGAGTGTACTGTCGAGGAATTGAAAATTACTTATAACAGATTAGGCGTTACTTTTGATGAATATCACTGGGAGTCTATGTACAATGCTAAGAATCTAAAGCCTTTGATTGATGATTTAGAACGGTTACAGTTGTTAAGTATGGACGAAGAAAATAGAAAAGTCGTTCATTTAAATGGAAAAAGTGTGCCTATTTTAAAAAGCGATGGATCCACTTTGTATTTAACAAGAGACGTCGCTGCGGCGATTGATAGATTTAAAGAATATAAATTCGATTCGATATTTTATGTTGTCGATAATGCACAAAGTGGGCATTTTTCTAATCTTGTGGAAATTCTTGAACGCATGAAGTATCCTTGGGCGAATAGAATAAATCATGTTAAATTTGGAAAAATTAGAGGCATGAGTACGAGAAAAGGAACGGCTGTGTTTCTAACAGATATTTTGGATGAAACGAGATCAGTTATGAAAGAGAAACAGATTCAGTCTCAAAGTTAGTGTCACTAATATTACTATTATTATTATAAACACTAATACTAAATCTAATATTAGTAATTATTTATCTAATATTAAATCTAATATTAAATCTAATATTAGTAATTATTAAAAATTCATTCTTCCTGGTTTCATTCTTCCTGGGTTATTTTTATCAGTAATCATTGGTTATTAAAAATTTGAGAATTTAAAATTGATTTTCCTCTTTGTAAATAATTTGTTTATTTTAGATACAAAAGTTTCTCTGAACACGCTTGATGACAGTACCGACATTCTAGGCGTTTCTGCTGTGATTGTCAATGATTTGAAGCAAAAGAGAACACATGATTACAATTTTGATTGGAATAAGGCTTTGGATGTAAGAAGCAAATTAAACTTACTTTTAATTCACAAAACGCATTTAAGCTAAAGTTCGAAAACTCAAATTATCTCAAATCATAACTGGACTTTAAAAATTATTAACTTAAAGTAAGATGTACATGATTTAAATGCTCTTAACAAATAATGTAATTCTTAATTTCTCTTTCAGATTAAAGGCGAGACAGGTGTGAAATTGCAATATACACACTGTCGGTTGGTCAGTTTAATAGAAATGAATGAAATGGAATTGCCAAAAGAATGTAATCCGGAAATTTTTAGTGAACCAGTTGTGAATGAATTACTGTATGTTCTGGGTATTTTTGAAGAGTTATTAATCAAATCTCTTGAAATGATGGAACCGTGCATCTTTGTAAATTACTTATTTCGATTAAGGTATACTTGTAAACCTTTTTGTTAATCATGTTATTGATTATTTATTATTCTTATTTATTATTATTAATCGAATTATTGTTTATTGTTTACATTGAATTATGTGCATTTGTATTTGGAATTTAATATTTTTGCTTGCTCATAGAAAATTTAGATAAATAGAGTATTCAAATTTTGCTAAAAAGTATTTAGAATAAGCTAAAGAGTATTTATAATTAGCTAAAGAGTATTTAGAATAAGCCAAAGAGTATTTAGAATAAGCCAAAGAGTATTTATAATTAACTAAAGTGTATTTAGAATAAGCTAAAGAGTATTTATAATTAGTTAAAGAGTGTTTAGATTTAGCTAAAGAGTATTGAAGATAATTACCTAAAGAGTTTGAAAAATTGAAAACTGTGAAAAAATAATTAATAGAAATAATTAGAATTGAGTATTACAGTATTTAGATTACATAGAGATATGTAATTTTTTTGCATTCAATTTAACGTTACTTTTTTTTCTTTCAGTCATGTCATCAACAAATGTCTCGTGTTAGTTAAGGTTAAAGATTCACCAGAAGATATTGCATCTCAACGTTTGCTTCTTTATATTGTAGCTAAAAATTTCCTTGCTCAAGGAATGAGACTAGTAGGTTTAACTCCATTGAAGAAAATGTAAACTTATTTTTAGGAATGTGTAGAAGACTTTGTGATATTTATAATAAATATACAAATTGTTATTTATGTTTAAAAATTCTCTAATTCCTTATTCTTGTACCAAAGATTAAAAAAGCATTCTGTATAAACAATTATTTCATTGTAACACGTTTTTACTTTTTGTACAAATAATACTTTAACGTCTTTTCCAAGTGAATTTCTTTCTAGCACCTGCTTGACCAAACTTCTTTCTTTCTCTCGTTCTCCAATCTCTTGTCAAAAGCCCAGCTGTAAAAACAAAAACATTTTCAGTTCGCACCTATAATTGAAAAAAGCTTCCTGTATGAGGAAAAGCAAAAGTATAACAGAATACGTAATAATTTTACATTGATTTTAACAACTAAAGATAAAGTGAATTAAAAAACCTTTACGCTACAAAATTTCAGAAATGAAAATGAAGAATCTTAAACTTTAAAAGTATAAAATAAAAACGATTGCTAGTTCATAGAGGGAGTTTTCATAGAGGAAGTTTTTATTTTAAAAATATTCGCTTCAAATATTTCCATTTGAAATAATTCCAAAATCGAAATTTTTGTAAGTCAGTGATAATAAAGTAAAGAATGTAACGTACCAACTTTCATCTTTTCGATCATATCTTTGTCTACAAAACTTCGAAGACCCCAAGCAATTCCCCAACGAATCGCTCCTGATTGTCCTGTCGTTCCTCCCATTTCTACCTTCGCTTCAACATCAATTTGATCTTCCATTCCAGCAAATATTAATGGAAATAAAACCTGGAATTTAAAGAAATTGTAACTAACAGTTTTTACGCAACTAATTTTATAGTTCCATTTTCTAATCGGCAATGTGGAAACAAAACTATTTAGTAATAATTATTCATAATAATAACTATTCATAATAACTAATCGAATTTGGAATAATTGATGGAAGCCGAAATAACCATTGGAATCTGGAATAATAATTCAAAGCTGGAATATTAATTGTTCAAAGCTGGTATACTAATTATTCGAAGCTGGAATATTAATTATTCAAAGCTGGAATATTAATTATTCAATGCTGGAATATTAATTATTTAAAGCTGGAATATTAATTATTTGAAGCTGGAATATTAAGTATTTAAAGCTGGAATATTAATTATTTAAAGCTGGAATAATAATTATTGTAAGTGGGAATAATAATATTTAACATAAAATACAATTTTAATAAAAATTATAAAATTTTATTTATGAAATTTAAATTCATTGAAATAATTAATATGAGTTAGAATCATAATAATGCAGGGTTTCTACAACTCTGGAAAACATGGAAAACCTGGAATTCTCATGGTATTTCATTATTCCTCATGTAATCATGGAAATCTCATGGAATTTTCATTTATATCAAGGAAATTTATTTTTTTATTCAATTTCTTTACTTTATGATGTTTATTAAATTCTACCAAAATTTTATACCTTTTTTTTACAGAAGAAAGCTTCAAAATACTCCAAAATATTTAGAAATACTTTAAAATATTTCAAATAAAAATACTTAGAATGCCTTTAAAATATTTCAAATTATTTAAAACTACTTTAGAATACTTCAAACTACTTCAGACTACTTCAAAATACTTCAGAGTACTTCATAATTCTTCAAAATATTTTAAAATAAGTTAAAAATATTTTAAAACACTTCAAAATATTGTAATATACTGAAAATGACTTTAAAAGATTTCAAAATATGAAAAGATATTTTAAAATAGTTCAAAGTATTTAAAAATATTAGTATTTTAAGTATTAAATAAAGTATATAAAAAGATTTTACAGTATTAGTTTTTTAAAATATTCTAAAAGTATATAAAATATTTCAGAGTACTTCAAAATATTAAAAAATACTTAAGACTACTTATAAATACTTCAGACTACAACAGAATACTTCAAAATACTCAAAAATATTAAAAAATACTTAAAATGTCTTTAAAATATTTACAAATACTTAAAACTACTTTAAAATACTTCATACTACTTCAAAATACTTCCAAATATTTACAAATACTTAAAACTACTTTAAAATACTTCAGACTACTTCAAAATACTTCCAAATATTTACAAATACTTAAAACTACTTTAAAATACTTCAGATTACTTAAAACTATTTAAAATTTTTTGAAAATATTTAAAAATACTTAAAATTACTTAAAAATATTTCCAAATAGTTCAAAATCTTTTAAAATACTTCAAAATATTTAAAAATGATTCAAAATATTTAAAAATAATTCAAAATATTTAAAAACACTTCAAAATATTTAAAAATAATTCAAAATATTTAAAAACACTTCAAAATACCTAAAATATTTTTAAAATTAAAACTAATGATCTTGAGTAATTTAAATTCTTACAAAATATTGGAAAATGAATTTTTTAATGCAAAAGTATATTAATAAACATCATGGAAATTTTTCTATCTTTCTCATGGGAATCATGAAAACATCATGGAATTTTGTGAAGAAAAATTTGTAGAAACCCTGTAATGTGAGTTGGAATAATTATTTCAATTTAAAACATCAAGTGCGTCGAAATAATTTTTACACAAAAAACATCAATTTTTCCATTATTAACTTAAATCAATGTTTTCCTCGAATTCACTATTAACACAAAAAAGGATACAGAAACGAACAAACTATGTCAATTTCAACAAAATTCCTTCCAAAATTTGTTTAAAGTCCCGAAATTGATTTTTGATATCGTGGACCTCATCAACAAGAGTCTTCATCTGCTGAGTTATTTTTTCCACTCGCGATTCCAATCTTGACTGCAAATTTTCCTCAACTCCTTCCCGCATCCAAGAAGCTTCTTTGTAACAATTGTCAGCTTCCCCATCCACATTACTTTGCTGCGCAATTTCCAAAGCAGCTTGAAGAATATCCTTCGGAAGATCTTTCTCCATCGGATTCAGCGGCTTCACGACCAAAATACGCTTCAAAGATTTCAACTCATGCTTAGGCACCCACTTCTGAAGAAAAGACGGAATCTTCATTATACACTGGACCATTTCAGTGTAAAGGATAAGATTCGTCTGCCGAACGAGTTTAGTAACACCCGCGTGTTTCCGCAAACCCTGGATATCATGAACAGCTATTCCGACCAGCAGATTCATCAAAATGATAGCAATGAAGATAATAAACAACAAGAAGAGGATTTGAGCGCAAACGGAAAGCGGATGGAACGCTTGATTGGGGTAATTGTCCATCAAGTAGGTGCCATTGATGATTCCTTCAAAGTCCAGTTCTCCTGCCATCATCGCTAGAATTTTAATCAATCCGGTGAGTGGATTCCTGAAGGCGGGTTCTTTGGTAAAAATGACGCAGAAGCTTAGAGTGAATCCGATCAAGAGGCCTGAGTAGGCCACGAGGAGTTTGCCGAATTCAAATTGAATGTGCGTGAACATGGCGACGTAAGTTCCGAAAGTAGGAAGCTGTCCAATCATCAGCATCAAATTCGTCCAAGCGCAGAGAATCGCAAAAGCTCCGATGTAATTCTGCCACTCGTAAGTTCTGCCTGTGTAAATAAACGACGTGAGAAAGACGCTCGCTAGGACCACAAAATCCAAAAGATTGTCTATACTCGAAAAATACTGTTTGAAGCACTTGATTATCAAATAGCCAAATATTTTCCTAGGTAGCGTGCAACAAGTCAATGCCAACCACGCGTACCATTCGATTTTGATGATCCGGTTTGAAAACTGAGAACAAGAATTGAACCTTCCTAGGAGAACATTTGATTTGATGGATTGTTTTTCATTCGGATGATTGTAATCCAAATGATTAGAATTCGGATGATTGTTATTTGCGACATTATTCAAGTAATTGTGATTTGTTTGATTGTAATCCAAATGATCGTAATTGGGAATTGAATAATTGTTATCCAAGAGATTGTAATTCGAAAGATTCTGCTTCATCAAATCGTAATTCGAAAGATTCTGCCTCAATAAATCGTAATTCGAAAGATTCTGCTTCATCAAATCGTAATTCGAAAGATTCTGCTTCATCAAATCATAATTCGAAAGATTCTGCTTCATCAAATCATAATTCGAAAGATTCTGCTTCATCAAATCATAATTCGAAAGATTCTGCCTCAATAAATCGTAATGCGAAAGATTCTGCTTCAACAAATCGTAATTCGAAACATTGTAATCCGAGTCATTATAATTCGAATAATTCGAGTAGCATTCCGAAGCCAAGGCCGTCATGATATAAAGAGTCATGAAGATGACCAGCAGAGTGTAGAGAATGATATTATAAAAATAAAGTCGCCTGATTTTTCTCCACTTGAGATAAAGGAATGCCATAACTAACGGGTGAGACAAAAGATCTTTTCGATTCTCCTCAATAAAGGTTTTGATAACACAGGTTTCCGGTTTCTCGCCGCTTGGAAGAAGAGTTTGGAAATCGAGGCTCATCTCGATTTCCCTGTTTTGGCATCCTGGTCGTTTTAACTTGATCGAAGAGTCCAATTTGAGTCGAAACACTTCAAACGACTCGGGAATCTTTCGAAGAATTATGTTCAAAGCTGTTACTCCTTTACTAGTCGTGCAACTGATGTCAGCCCCGTTCCAAATAAGTGTTTCCGAACATTTTGATTTCTCGTTCATGGAAGCAATGTGAAGAGGAGTGAATCCGGAATCGTCGATTGGATTAACGAATGCTCCGTGTGTTAGTAACAATTTCACTAATTTGAAATCACACCAAGAAGACATCGTAGCACAGTGTAATGGTGTTCTTCCCATGGCGTCTTTTGCGTTCACATCGACTTTTGGATTTTGAAGCAGCATTTTGCAACAATTTTCGGAGTAAACGGAACACGCTACGTGAAGTGGAGTCTCGCCGAGACAATTTTTTAAAGTTGGATCGATTCCTCGTTCTAGAAATAGACCCACGATTGATTCTACTTTGTGTTTGATGGCGTAATGTAAAATGGGATTTGTAAATGAGACCCCTGGGTGGTGAAGATTAGCGCCGTTGTCGAGGATTAATTTAGCAGCTTCGTAGGACTTTCCGATGATGGCGGCGTGCAAGCAACAACGACCGTCTAAATGACAAATGAAATTCAAATCGGCTTTTCTTTCGATGAGGTACTTCAAAGAAGAAATGCTTCCACCGAAACAGGCACACATTACTGCATTTACACCCCCTAAAAAAGTGTTGTGGATGTTTATTCCAGAAGCTTCCAATTTCGGCAGAAGATGAGGCAAATCCCGAAAAGCTGCCCACGCAAAAGCTGTACCCTTGAATCGTTCGTCCTTTTCTGGAAACAATTTTCCGTCTTTTTCAGGAATGTTCCCATTTTCCATTTCTATGAAGAGTTTCAGCTCCTTAATATCCACAACATTCAGCAGTAAACTCAGTAAATTGACTCCATCGATATCTGTGTTTTTCAAATTCTCCAAAGTTTTGCAAAAGTAAGATTCGTCTGGTTCTTCGATATTTATTTGTAATTTGTCTTTTGTTTCCGTTCCGTTCTGGAATTTTGTTTCATTCTGAAATTTTGTTTCACTCTGAAATTTTGTTTCATTCTGAAATTTTGTTTCATTCTGAAATTTTGTTTCATTCTGATATTTTGCTTTTGTTTCTTGCTCGATTGTTAAACTGTAAAAATTAATGTTTGGAAATTTTTCCGTTTCAGGATAAATTTTTGTTGATAAATTGAAAGAGTTTTTCAGTTGATTTTCGGCTTTTAATTGGTCGAATACGAAACCTGCTGAAAAGTGTCTTCGATTCTTGTCGTAGGCAGGAGACAGGAGTGAATTATTTTTTAATTCTAGTTCATTAATTGCTAGTGAACTTTTTGGCCTCGAATTTGGTAAACCAGTTGAAATCCCGTGGAGATTGTTCTAAAAAATAAACGCCATTATATTAGACTAAAATTTTCTGCAAGGTTTTTTCAAAAAAGAACACTAAAACAACTTTTGTGAATAGTGACGTATATTGGCAATTTAAATTATGAAATATAAAAATGAAGAAAATAATGTAAATAGCAACTGAAATAAAGTTAAATAAATAAATTAAACTAACAAGTGACACTTACTTGAAATTATTAGCGAACGTGAAAGAAAATAATCGAAATTATATACAGTTTATTAAAAAAACGGAAGCAAAAAATTTAAAAATGAATCCAAAATAAGACAAGAAGTAACTAAACTGATGTGCGAAAACTCACCTAAAACTGAAGAAAATAATAATTAAAAATACAGCAAACGTTTTTAAAACAAAGAAGAGAACTGAAGATTAGTAGAAAATAACAAAAGATTAACACAAAAGAAATAACACAAAATTAAAAATTAAAAAATCGATATTAATTTTTAAAAATTGATCAAACTGAAAAAATTTATAGAAAGAATCTTTAATAAAAAAAATTTATAGAAAAATAAAAATGAAAGAAAGAATGTAAAAAAGTATCTTGAAACATCAAAAAATGATTTATTCAAATTTTATTAAACATAAAAATGTATTTATCCATTCAAATTATCAAATTTATTTATCCATTTAAGACATTGAATAATTTATGAAATTTCAACTTTTAACATTTTCGTTGACACTTCTTTATTAAATTATAAAAATTATACCAGATTTAATAACTTCATTTCTTCAGCCTGAGTAAAATGTTCAAAATCCATGATTTTTAAATTTCAATTTTGAACTTTAGACTTTAATTGTTAATCACAATTTTGCAAAACTTAGCTATTCAACTTCAGAAATGCGAGAAAATTTGATGAGTTTATGTGAGAGAACGTCCTGCCTCGAGTCTGTCGTCTAAATGACTTACAAAATTTATTTGAGTCGCGTTTTTACAGAACTGGTCAAGAACATATGTGGGGCGTGTCCCTGATTTTATATTTTTCACTCCCAGGAAAATGCTCATATCATTTAATCAATGAGTTTGAATCAGATTACACTTGACATTTTTATAATTACATAAGTCAGACTAATAATTTATATTAAAATGGCAAACCTAAAATAATAAGAAAAAATTTCCGCAACAAAAACGTAACATATAATTGAAAGAAAATTAATGGGTGAACTAATTACAATAAATTTAATTAGTTGTTACATATTGTAAGCTTATCGATTTCGATATTTCAAGTAATTAAAAAAACTTTTACTGGTTCGATGTTTACATTTAATATAGTAATTTGCAGCTTGAACTTGACTTTTACTAATTGATAGTTGCTTTTTATACAACACATTAATTATCTTATGTGTCCTATACATCGTGAGACAAGAATTATGCTTTTAAAATTAAATTGAAATATGATTGGAATAATAGGAAGAAAAACAATTACGAAAAAGCTCAATTTCTGAAATGAAAGCGAACTCTTCAATTTCAGCTTTATTTATTTTATATTTTAAAAATATTTGTTTAAAAATAAAAATCAACAGAAAAATGTTTTGATACAAAATTTTAATGTATAAATATTATCGACGTACATTTATTAAAAATCTACATTTTTTACATTGTTCAGTTTGGCCAATTATTGGTCAAATTTACGCTAATGTTTTATTTTTTGCTATTTTTTTTACAAAAATGTACTATGTTTTACAAAAGCGTGCTATTTTTACAAAAACGTACTATTTTTTACGAAAACGTACTATTTTTTACGAAAACGTACTATTTTTTACAAAAACGTACTATTTTTTACAAAGACGTACTATTTTTTACAAAAAATGTACTATTTTTTAATTTCACGTATTTTTTAAAATTTCGTGTTTTTTTAAAAATTTCGTAGTTTACATTTTCGTACTTGAAATATTCAGTAGTACAATTCTCAAGATTTTTGCACTAATTATTGTAAATTGCATATAGAAAACTTAAATCCTGAATTTAAAGTTTTGAGAAAATATTAGTATCGGTTATAATGTTGTTGATAAATAAATAACGTTGTTATAATTTCGCTAACTTAACAAAGTGCTTTTCAAATCTTATCAAATTCAAAACTCAGAAACGAAAAAGAAAAAATCTTAAAAATTTTAAAACACTAGCGAATTAAAATGTTTTTCTCCAATCTTCAAATAAACGATAATTAAAACTTCGAATAAATTTAACTTGAAATAAATTAAGCTTAAAATAAATTTAATTTCGAATAAATTAAACTTGAAATAAATTTACCTTTGAATAAATTTAGCTTTGAATAAATTAAACTTAGAATAAATTTAATTTCAAATAAATTAAACTTGAAATAAATTTACCTTCTAATAAATTAAACTTGAAATAAATTTACCTTCTAATAAATTAATGCTTAGAATAAATTTAACTTCGAACAAACTACCCTTGAAAAAAATTAAACTCCAAGAAATTCAATAAATTACAATCGAAATTAATCAAAAAATTCACTTTAAAACCTTGACGATCAAATTTTCTAAAATTTTCTTAGTATCCAATAATTGATCCCTAATAAAATGAATCTCCTCTTCGCTCGTTTTCATTTGTAAAGTTAATCTTTCAACAGCCAATTGAACATCAGAATCAGATCCATCTTCACTGAGTTGATTCATCCAAGAAATATCCTCATGTAGATTATCATTATCCTCACTAATCAAGGGCACATTTTTTTGTGCAATATCATAAGCAGATTTGAGAATATCCTTCGGCAGTCTCTTTTCCAAAGGATTCAGTGGTTTCACAACAAGAACTCGCTTCCGGTTTTCAACGTCAATATTATGATCAGACATCCACTTTCGGAACAAATAAGGAATCCTCCCATTATGCAGGACCATTTCCGTAAACAAGATCAATTTCGTTTGTCGAACTAATTTCGTCAATCCCGCATGATTTCGCAGACCTTGGATGTCATGAACAGCAATACCAACCAGTAAATTCATCAATATAACAGTGACGAAAACAATAAAAAGGGTGAATAAAATTTGAGAACAAACCGACAACGGATGATAGATGACGAATGACCCGTCAGTCATTAAATCCGCTTGATTAATTAATCCCTCAAAGTCCAGTTCTCCTGCCATCATCGCTAGAACTTTAATCAAGCCTGTGAAAGGATTTCCAAAGGAAGGTTCTCCCACGAAAATAACGCAGAAGCTGATCGTGAATCCGATCAGCAGACCCGAGTAGGCCAAGAGAAGCTTAGCGAATTCAAATTGAATGTGTGTGAACATCGCAACATAAGTTCCGAAAGCAGGAAGTTGACCAACCATCAACATCAAATTCGTCCAAGCGCAGAGAATCGCAAAAGCTCCGATGTAATTCTGCCAATCGTAGGTTCTCCCCGTGTACACGAACGACGTGAGAAAAACGCTAATAACCACTATCGCATCCAAGATATTTTCTATATTCGAGAAATATTGCTTGACAGACTTGTAAACCGTGAATGCCATCACTTTTCTCGGAATGGTGACAGTCGTTAAAACCAGCGACAAGTACCACTCCATTTCAATAACTGATTTTCGAAAAAAGAAGCTAGAATGTCGTTTATTGTTGCAGATCTTGCTGTTGATTGCCTCATCAGCGTTGTAACATTTATAAGCCAAGGCCGTGAGGACGTAGGTCGTCATGCAAATGACTGTCAGGGCGTAGAGTAAAATTCTGAGAAGGTAGATTTTCCGGATCTTTTCCCATTTCAGGTGTAAGAAGGCCATGACGAGGGGATGGGACAATAGATCCTTGCAGTGTTCTTGAACGAAAGTGTTGATGAAGCTGGTTTCACAGTGGTTGTTGCTAGGAAAGAGGATATCAAACTCCATCCTCATCTCGAATTCCCGATTATGAGGCACCGGTCGCTTCAATCGAATCGACGCGTCCAGTCTGCGGCGAAACACCTGCAACGATTCGGGTATTTTCCTCAGGATGATGTTCAAGGCCGAAAGACCTGCATTCGTGGTCGCACTGACGTCAGCTCCGGCCCAAATCAGAGCCTCCACACAATGGGACAATTCATTCAAAGAAGCAATATGCAAGGGGGAAAAGCTCGTTTTATCAAACACGTTCACCTGGGCTCCATGTTTGAGCAACAATTTGACTAATTCTGCTGAAGAGGAAGTGTTCATCACCGCATAATGCAGAGGTGTTCTGTGCATTCGATCGACCGCGTTCACGTCAGTTCCCGGAGTGGAAAGAAGCATCCTGGCGCAGTTCAAGGACTGGACAAAACAAGCTACATGAAGTGGAGTCTCGCCTAGTCGATTTTTCTGCGCGAGACTGATACCTCTGGCGAGCAAAAGCTCGACTACTGGTTCCGATTGAGCCTTGATGCTGCAATGGAGCACTGGCTCCACGTCTTGAGTATTCAGGGTGTGTAATTTCGCTCCGTTGTTGAGCAGCAGTTCCGCAGCTTCCCTGGAATTCGCAATAGCAGCTACGTGTAAACAGGTGTAATTGTTCACTCCACTTGTGTGATTAACGTCAACGCCTTTCTTGATTAAATACTCGAGGCAGGGAATCTTTCCGGAGACACAAGCAACCATGATCGCGTTCGCTCCAGTGAAAGGCTCCACGAAATGAACATCAACCCCGATGGATTCAAAGACAGGCAGAAGATGCACCAGACCTCGGAAGCAAGCCCACAAGAATGCGATGTTTTGGAAATTTTCGTGACAATTGGAGAACAATTTTCCGCTCTTTAGCTTCGAGGTGTTGCCTCTCTCCATTTCGAGGAGGATCTTCATTTCGGCTGCGCTCAAAGAGGACCATAATTTTGTCATGAGGCTGGTTCCGTCGATCTCCGAGCGTTGAAGAGCTTCTAAATTGTCGAAGAAAAGGGAATCGTCAACTGGAGGTGGTTCTCCTGCGTCGATTTCAATCGGTTCGGGGTCCTTTGGTTCTAGGCCTTTTTCAACGCAAGCAGACTTTTTGGATTTGTAGATTGGAGCCATTCTTTTGAAGAAGGGATCTTGTTTATTCGCATGGTCGTATAAACAACCGACTGAGTAGTGTCTCGGCTTTGATTCTTCATTGAGCAGCGGACATGGTGGTTGAGCTTCATTTTTGTCGACTTTGTAGAACGAGGTCGAACTCTCGGACCTGCAGAAGAGCTTTCCAGGTGGTGGCTTCTGCGAGATGGTGTAAATTTGTCGAGGCAGGGCCTAAAAATGAGATGTAATTAGAATAAGGAATTAGAATAAGATTAGAATAACTAAGTAGATAATTAATTAGAACAGAACTATAATTAATTATAACTGAACTATAATTAATTATAACTGAACTATAATTAATTAGAACTGAACTATAATTAATTAGAACTGAACTATAATTAATTAGAACTAATTGAACTATAATTAATTAGAACTAATTGGACTATAATTAATTAGAACTAATTTAACTATAATTAAATAGAACTAATTTAGCTATAATTAAATATAACTAATTTCACTATAATTAATTAGAACTAATTTCACTATAATTAATTAGAACTAATTTAACTATAATTAATTAGAATTAATTTAACTATAATTAATTAGAACTAATTTAACGATAATCAATTAGAACTAATTTAACTATAATTAATTAGATCTAACTTAACTATAATTAATTAGAAATGAATCAACATAATTCAATTACAATTTTCAGAAAGAATAGAGTAAGGCTTGCCAGGAAGAATATAGGATTGTGATTTAGAAAAATAACGGATCTGGAATAAACAATTTAGAAATGTAGAATCGGCATTTCGAGATTTACAAATTTGAGATTTGGAGAGTTACAAGTTTGATATTAGGAGAATTACAAGTTTGATATTTGGAGAGTTACAAATTTGAGATTTGGAGAGTTACAAATTTGAGATTTGGAGAGTTACAAATTTGAGATTTGGAGAGTTACAAGTTTGAGATTTGGAGGATTACAAGTTTGAAATTTGGAGAGTTACAAGTTTAAGATTAGGAGAATTACAAGTTTGAGATTACGAGAGTTACAAATATGAGAATTGGAGAGTTACAAATGAACACACAGAATTTGAAAATAGAATTAGAATAGAAAATAGAATAGTAAGCAGAATTGGAATTTCGAATTAGAATGTAGAATTATAATTCAGTATAATTACAATTGGGATATTATGTAATTGGAATACAAAATTAGAATTTGAAATTACTGAATTGGAATACAGATATAGCGTTCAAAAATAATTATTATAATTGTAATTAACCACTAAGAATATGGATTTAGAATTCAAAACTAGAATTAGTAAATTAAAATACAAAATTGGAATTCAGAATTAGGATTCAGAGTTAGAATTCAAAATCAGAGAACCGAATTACAACTAAAAATTAGAATTTTATTCTATTTTTATTCTGATTTTGAATAAATCCAATATTAAAATTCAAAATTAGAATTCAGAATTAGAATTCAGAATTAGAATACAGAATTAGAATACAGAATTAGAATAAAGAATTAGAATACACAGTTAGAATACAAAATAATTAGAAAGGGAATTAAAAAGGAGTGATCAAAATGGAATACGGAATTAGAATTCAGAATTATAATTACAAATAATTAAAGAATTGGAGTGCAGGATTAGAATTCAGGAATAATTAGAATTATAATGACCATCTATGGATACAAATTTAGAATGAAAATTAAACAATTTGGACAGGAATACTGGAATTCAGAAATATTTTGGATTTGAATTACAAGATTAGAATTTAGAAATAATTAGAATTTGAATTACAAGATCGAAATATAAAACTTAATAGAATTTGAATTACAAGTTGCAGAAATTATTAAAATTTGAATAACGAGATTGCGGTGTACAAAAATGATTAGAAATTGAATTACAAGATTGGAATTCAAAATAATTAGAATTTGAATTACAAGATTTAGATACAAAAATTATTAGGATTTGGATAACAAGATTGGAATACAGAAATGATTAGAGTTTGAATTACAAGATTGGAATTAAGAGATTGAATTAAATTACAAGATTTGTAATTCAAAATCATTAAAGATTTGTATACAGAAATTATTAGAATTTGAATAACAAGATCAGAATACAAAAATTATTAAAATTTGAATTGCATGATGCAGAAATTCTTATAATTTGAAAAACAAGATTGGAATACATAAATTATTAGAATTTGAATAACAAGATTGTAATACATAATAAATTAATAGAATTTGAATTACAAGATTGGAATACAGAAATTAATCAAAGAAATGAATTAAAAGATTAGAATACAGAAATTCATTCAATTTGATTGAATAAAAAAAAATATAATTATAATTGCAAAATAGAGTTAGAATTGAAAACTTGGATTGCAGAATTAAACAAATTACAGAATCTGAATACTGTCTTTTTAAAATTTTAAATTGAAATGCAGGATTTGAATACAGAATTAGAATGGACTTGAAATATGGAATTGTTAAGAAAATAAATACCGAATTGTTGAATAAATACCGAATTGTTAAATAAATACAAAATTGTTAAATAAATACAAAATTGTTAAATAAATACAAAATTGTTAAATACTGAATTGTTAAATAAATACCGAATTATAAAAATAAATTATTCAAATAATGTAAAAATCCAATTAATTATTCAAATTAATAAATCCCGAATGAGTAAAAATTCAAATTGGATTAAGAAAGTATAAAGAGAAAACAAAAACTGAACGAAGAGATAATCTTGACCTCACCTTGTCTGGGGTAGTGATGTTGTCGTAACCCATGATGAATTATTTTCCTGGAAGCTGGCGAATTAGCAGAATCGGAGGATTATCTGAAGATGGAAGCATCTTTTTTTTGCATGGCACAGGTCGAGTGAAACCGATCTTGTTCGCTTACTTCTAAACACTGTTAGGTATAAGGTCGTTTAAACCACTTTAGATCAACGTCGTCATTACCTTCTATATGTTCGGAGTCGTGTCATTTCCCTTAATATGTTACAAGCCCGTTACGAATTGCGCATTCATATGTGAAGATATATAGGACGTACTCAATCAGTTTATTTCCTTCCAGGGGAATGCGTGCAGGGTTTCATTCACACAACGAATTACTTGCGAACGTTTCAAGAAATCCCCTGCAAGGTTGCTTCATCTGAGAAGGTGCGTTACACCTGCAAAAGCTCACAATATCAGCACAATTCGAAACAATGATATCCTATCTTCAAACGTGACCAACAGCTTGATAAAAAAATTTATATTATTGCAGGAAGCAGATACTTTAAACACATTGCCTTCACTTCGATGAATAAGCTTAATCTTCCTCGCTTCTTTTATTCCTTTATACTTCCAATCTCTCGTTTCTTCAATTTTTGAGTCTTCTTTCTATAAAATTACCACTTGCCTCCCAATCTTGGGGATTTTTTATGTTACTTAATTTGTTAAAGGAAAACCGTTTTTTTCCAGCTTTATCAATTTTTCAAGGCTATGTCAAAATTTCAGGCCTGTATTTTTGCTTAAAAATACATTTCATTTCAATCATATACATTTTTGCCTTACTTTTGCTTAAAACTCTTTAGAGTGGATTTAAAATTATGATCCGTGAATCACTTTATCGCTTCATGAAGAAGAGCAAGTTGAGAGAAAAATAAATCTTCAAGTTCATCTTTGCCGAAGCCACTCAGCCGTGTTAATGATTGCTTAAACAATATCACTAAATTTAAACATTTAATCTTTGCGATTTTTATCTTTTTATCTTTTGTGATTAAGCACTGTAATTAATAAATTGAAGAAAAATAAAAAACGTTTTTTTCCGCTAAAGGTAAACAATTTTAGATTAAATTCGTGAAAGAAAAAACAGAAACAATGTTCACACAAGAACTGAAGAATAAGCAAAAACTCTAATTATTATAACCACAGGGAAAGTGCTTAAAAGTGGGAGAGTGTCGTAATCAGTTTTGATAACTAAAAATGTTAATTTTTATTAAAAACGTTGTTTAAATTTTTAATTCTGGTTATTTAAAATTTGAATATTCCGACAATCAAATTATCTTCAAGACGTGACGGATTACATTTAATTATCTACGTGAATTGTTTTTTTAAAACAAAAATTTGTGTTTTTTGTAAAAATCCATTCATTTATTCAAGAAATTAAAGAAAAGAGTAGAAATACTTTTTTGTGCTATTTCATTAAAAAAGTTAACGTCCTTGCTTTAATGAACTGGGAACATAAAACGTTTATTCAATTCTGACAATCACGTAATTATTTTGACAGCAAAGATGCTCAAATATTTTAAGGATTTTCAGAAATTTGCGACTTATTAAATTCCTTTTATTAAATTTGACCTTCCTACTTTTAAACCACTTGTTATGCTATGAGCAAAATGTCAATTGAATGATACAACAATTTCAACTCAAGAATTCTATAGAATTCATAATGAACTGATAGTTGAGCAACAATTGTTCTCGACATTTAAATTGTAAAAATTAAAACAAAATACAATCGAATCAGAAATTTTAATACAACGAATCATTAACGATAAACAATAAATTATTATTATTAAAATTTCACAAAAATTTATATTCAAAAACTGTTTTCAACCACTCACGTTTATCATTTGTAGTTTAAAGTTTCACTTCCAAAAATTTGATCAGGAAAATTCAATTAAGTTTTTATTATAATCATTTTGTACGAGAAGTTTTTATTTTTATTTTGTACAGAACAAAATTATAAATCTCTTTTAATGCTTACATTACATATTAAAATATTTAAATATTGAGATCTATTAATCTAGGATGCAGCCGGAAAAATGAAACCAATTTTTCTTTTGAAAAAATAAAATACTATTTTCTTATTTAATTAAAACATAAAATTTGTTGTTTTTATCTTAAACATGTTTTAATACAAAATATAATCGCATTATAATACAAAATATTGTCGCATATCTTAAAATTTTTTGGTTTTTATCAACAAATCGAGAGAAATGAATCACACTAAGTTGAGCAACTACTTTTTAAATTCTAAGTGAGCATTATTAGTAAATTGCTGTCATCAATGTGTAATTTCATACGAAAAATTTCTATATTCTTCTTGACAACAGTTTCTTAAAGTTAACAATTCTCTGAAGCTTAATTCTTTTCTAAGAATGAGCCAAAGTAGAAAAATCTTTACATTTTATTTTTATTTTAACACATAATATTACGTTGGACGGAATAAGAATATCTCATACAATTTTTTGGAAAATGACTAATAAAAAATTAACCTACTGTAAAAAAATAATCTTTGAACATATTCGCCTTCAAGAACAATGTTAAAAATCAAATATTCAAATGAAGACAGAGTATTAAAAGCTCGATGATATTTATTTAGAATTACGCAACTTTCGAATGGTCAAATATTCATTTTCAGATTCGCTTTTTATGAAACTTATCCACTTATACTAATCTAAATAAATTTAAAAGTCGAATTAAATAATAATAATCAAATCGGAATAATCAAATCATAATAATTAAATCATAATAATTAAATCCTAATAATTCATTAATAATAATTCAATAATGATTCAATAATGATTCAATAATAATGATTCAATAACAATAATTCAATAACAATAATTCAATAACAATAATTCAGTAATAATAATTCAATAATTATAATTCAATAAGAATAAAAAATCAATAATAATAATTCAATAATAATAAAAAATCAGTAATAATAATTCAATAATAATGAAATTTTATGTTCATTAAATACTTCGGGATTCAATTAATTTTGATCTTTTTCAGAGGAAGCTTTGTTATTTAATTCGTTCGAGTTGAATGTTTTTCCGAAATCGTTCGTTAATTTTCTTTCCAAACATTCAATTATTAAACTGCTGATGCGTAATTCCAAATAAGTGCTACTAAAAGATAAAATGACTAGGTGTCTACACATGCTTTAAAAACAATTGAAACGTTTATCGAGGAAATTAATAACAACTTAACTACAATTTTACAATCTTAAGGGTCGTTATTTTGACGATCCCTAAATCAACGCAATAAATTGAAAGAGAAAATTCCATTTTCATTTCGGCTTTTAAAAATGGAAACTTCTTCCCATCCTTCGACTTTAATTAAAATTGTTTTCAAATTGAATTTTAAATTTTTTAAATGAAATCCTATTTTTCAAAATGAAAATTAGTTTTACATAGAGAAGATCATTTTTTCAAAGTGAAAATTAGTTTTCAAAGTGAAAATTAGTTTTATAAGTGAAGATTACATTTTCCAAATGAAGACCAAATTTTTAAGACCAAAATCAAAAATTTAAAACCAAAATTAAAATTTTAAAAATTAAAACCAAAATCAAAATTTTAAATAAATATGAAGTTGGTCAAATGAAGATGAAATTTGTCAAATGAAGATTGAAGTTAAAACAGAAATGTAATTAAAGTCAAAAGGAAAAAGTTGAGCGTTTTCAAAAAGTGGTTTCATTTAAAAGATAATTACAAACTTTCGTCAATTGAGTTCGGATTGATTCGCGGATCCAATGCGAGGGCCATAACGAGATCTTGGATCAATTTGTGATTCTCTTGGCAAATCTTTTTCAATTCCGTGATTTGACTTCTCAACTTGAAGTTACTTTCATTGAAGAATTGTTCGTAATTCCCATCTCGTCTAATGGAAGAATACACATCGTTTTTCAGGTACGGGAAAGCAAGATTGTTGCTGTGTTTACTTGAGTTCGTTCCAGAAACAAATTTCTTCTCCCTCGCTACTTTATGAGCAGAAGCGAGCACCTCAGGCGGAAGTCTTTTCTCTCTGGGATTTAAAGGTCGAACAGTCATAACAGCCCTTAGAGGTGAAGGTAAAACCAAAGCAGTCCATCGCAACAACTTAATTAATCGTCTCGGCACGAGACCCAAAAACAGAGCAGCTTCAACATCACAAATGAGTTTCGTCTGCCGCACCAGTTTCGCAAGTCCAGCAGTTTTCTGCAATCCTTTAATATCATGAACAGCTATTCCAACCAGCAAATTCATAAGAACAATGGTAACAAACAAAAGAAAAAGTACAAACGACAATTGAGCAGAAACCTGCAACAATATCCAAGAAGTTCCCCCCACATCCACCGGTCGACCTCCTTCCTCTTCCGGGAAGAACAACTCTTCAAAATCCAGCTCCCCAGTCATCATCACCAGGACTTTAATCAGCCCCGTGTGAGGACTACTAAAGGACTTGGACCTAGGAAAAATGACGCAAAAGCTGGCTGTGAAACCGACCAGAAGACAAGCATAGGCCAGTAACAATTTAAAAACCTGAGCCTGGACACTGGTGAACATGGCAACGTAGGCACCGAACATCGGAAGCTGTCCGATCATGAGCATGAGATTGCTCCATCCACAAAGGACCGCAAAAGCACCGACATGACTCTGCCAAGTGTACGTTCTGCCAGTGTACACAAAAGAGGTAGCAAACACGCTCACTATAACGCACCACTCCACCATGTTCTCAGCCTGTGTAAAAAATTGCCGAACCGACGTGTAGGTGAAAACACCAGCTAATTTCCTAAAACATTCAAGTGCTGTCAAAACAACCAAAGCGTACCACTCTATTTCCAGAACGATTGGGTTCATGTACAGGAAACCGTTCAATCCGGTGGAATTCGCACACAGCGGTGTGCCGGGATTATCTAATTGTCCATGAGTCTCGTTATAACAATTGTGAGCCAAGGCCGTGATGACCCATGCGGTCAGGACCAGAACGTACAACAAATAAAAGAGCAATCGTCCCACATAGTACTTTCTAATTTTCTGCCACTTGAGATAGAGAAACGACTGGCACAAAGGATGCTCCAGGATCTCTTTGTATCCTTCTTTAACGAAGGTTCCTAAGTAGCCGATTTCACCCTGCTTCTGATGCTGCAAGAGGGGATGAAAATCGAGCCTGAGTTCAACTTCTCCAGTGGCAGAACCGTGCTGATGGAGAGTTATCGACGAGTCGAGTTTTTCCTTGAAGACATTGAGGGAAGTTGGCGTTTTGCGCAGAATTATCGAAAGTGCCGTTGTTCCGCCTTTCGTTCGCGCACTCAAGTCTGCCCCGCGTTGAATCAAAATATCCACGCACTGAGACAACTCATTCAAAGCCGCAACATGAAGCGGTGTGTATCCATATTTATCTGCCTTGTTAACATTCGCTCCCCGCGTGATCAGCAGGTCAGTCACGTCATAAGCCAGCAATGATCTTCCCAAAGCGAGATGAAGAGGAGTCCTGCCATCGTTATCTTCGACATTAGGGTCACTGTTTGCTTTATGAAGAAGGACCTCAACACATTCCAAACAATGGGAACGAGCTGCCAGGTGCAAAGGTGTATGACCCCGGAGATTTTTTTTCGAAACGCTTGCCCCACTTTTGAGCAATAATTCGACATTTTCCACACAGCCCGCTTCCGCTGCTAAATGCAACGCAGTATCGCCTTTTTTTGAAGGCAAATCCACTTGGCAACCGCTCGACAAAAGAACCTCCAGGCACGTTGAGTCCCCTCTGTCCGCCACGTGATGAATTGGAGCATATCCATTATTGTCTAGACGATTTATAGAGGGATTGTTTGGCGCCAATAGGTGCAGAATACTAAGGGCATTATTTCTAGCAGCGGAATGTAAAACCGTTTCGTCACCGAGTGGAGATTCTTGGCTGAATCCTTGCTGCTTGAAATGCTGCGCAACCTCGAAAGAATTACCAAAAGCTGCATAATGAAACGGCGTGTGTGCTTTCCTGGAATTGATGTTGGCACCGTTACTAATTAGGTATTTTACACCCAAGAGAGAATTACTGTACGCACACAAATGAAGCGCAGTCAAGCCTAGTTCTTGCTCTGAGTGATTTAAGTCAGCACCGCACCTGTGCAGTTCAGGGATCAGATCTCCACGGCCCAGGAAACTGGCGTGCAACAGGAGAGCATTGATTTCTCCAGGTTTGTTGATTGTTTGTAGGTTGTCTTCTGTAATTTTTAGATTTTCTAGATCATCTAATAAGTGAAGTCGACCACCGACTCCTCTCATGTGTTCCACGAGAAGATTGCGGATTAGATCGTTCGTCACCTGAACTGCACAGTTTTTTTCATCGCTAATTGAACTTTCACTTATGCACATGGAATAACAGTGAGGTTCTTCAACTGGAGGTGGGGTTCCGTATTCCATAGAACGATCCTCCGACGTCCATCCGTCTTGGGATTCGGGTGTCGCGGGTCTTTTGGAAACGAGCCATCGAGTCAGGAGGAGAGAAGTCGCTGATTTTGACTTTTGACAAGGGGGGGTTGGAATCATCGGGGACTGCATACTAAAAGCTCTCTCCAGTTGTACCCTTTTCCTCGTGGGAGGTAGAGTTGGAGGAGTGGAAGGCTTCCCAGCATCACCCATAATGACTAGTGTTTCAGAATCATTTTCTGGAAAGAGAATTTTCATTAGAAAGATTAAATATCGTCGTCATTTGGAGTTTTATTTCATTACTAATTGAGTATCTTTATTGTTTTAAGTTTTATTTCATTACTAATTAACTATCGTTATCATTTGTAGTTTTGTTTCATTAATAATTAACTATCGTTATCATTTGTAGTTTTATTTCATTACTAATTAAGTATCGTTATCATTTGTAGCTTTATTTCATTGGACTAATTAAAAATCGTCATTTTCATTAATCCTTTTGTCAATTTAATAAAAAAGATTAGTGTTAACTAAATTCACTATTGCACAATGTAGCTTCACGTATCGGTATTAGCCGTTTAAAATACGTTTCATGCTTTTCTTGACGCCTGCGCAAAAGTTCGTGTTAAGTACTGCCAACCTAAAACGAACCCAATTGCGTCCATTCGTTGCGAAAGATTGAACAATCAAGTTGGCAGTGCTTTCCACGAAGCACTTTTACCCAGGTGACAGCATTTGACGATTTTGAGACTTTATCACGAAGAGAAAAATTCAGTTTTCGGTTAAAACAACTGTTTGATTAAAAAAAAAAAAAGTTAAAACATACAATTTATTAAAATATGATCAAATAGCAACAAAAGATGAATAGTGTGAAAATAAAAGCTGTCAAAATGAAAGCTGTGAAAATGAAAGCTGTGAAAATGAAAACTGTAAAAATGAATGCTGTGAAAATGAAAACTGTAAAAATAAAAGCTGTGAAAATGAAAACTGTAAAAATGAAAGCTGTGAAAATGAAAACTGTAAAAATGAAAGCTGTGAAAATGAAAACTGTAAAAATGAAAACTGTAAAAATGAAAGCTGTGAAAATGAAAACTGCAAAAATGAAAGCTGTAAAAATGAAAGCTGTGAAAATGAATACCGTAAAAATGAATGCTACGAAAATAAATGAATATTAGTAATAAATAATACTTAGTACTAAAGAATCGCTACTATTGGAAATTGTAGTACCGTCACTGTTAGCACAATACTGCAATTCTTAATCAACAATAATACTCATCCAGTAAGAACGAGGTAATTAAATAATTAAAAATGACCAAGACAAAGCAATTTACGTGCACATCGGCATTTTTGCGAGAAATGCAATTTGATGTTTTCGCTCCGAGATAATAATTTACATAAACAATTGAACTGCATTTTTTCGGAGATTCCGATCCACTTGTACACAAAATTATCGATAATAAAATTAATATATAGTAGTGTCATTAAATAAAACGCGTTTTGAAAGTCAAAAACGTGAAAAATCTGCTGACGTCTTCGTCATTGAAAACTCCTTCCTGGACATAATTAGGGTTTAGTTATTGCTGTAGATCAGACGACGACGAATGCCAATTGGAAAATCGTGCAAATAGCCGTCAGTTGATGTTCTAGTTTATAAAGTCAAAGGAGATAAAATAAATATAAAGCATCTGCGGAAATTAAAAAATTAAAACAAATTTTAAAGAGATTAAAAACACGGAAACGTTATAAATAAATTAGAAAGATGAAGACGTTCTGAACAAATTGAAAAGATGACAATGTTTTGAACAAATTGAAAAGATGACAATGTTTTGAACAAATTGAAAAGATGACAATGTTTTGAACAAATTGACAAGATGACAATGTTTTAAACAAATTGACAAGATGACAACGTTCTGAACAAATTGAAATGATAAAGTTGTGAAAAACTAAAAAGTAACGAATCTTTCGAGACTAAATTAGAAGAGAATTGAATTTTTAAGAACAATTTTTTAATCAAAAGAAAAAAGAACTTGTGAGCAAATTTCAAATTCTACTCATTCTGAAGAAATTGATGAAACTAAACGCTCTGAATTAAGTTATAAAACGAAACGTGAGTAAATTTATAAAAAGAAATTTTCTGAACAAATTTTAAAAAAATCGATGGACTGAATAAATTTTTGAAGCGATAGGTTCTGGACAGATAAAGAAGATAAACACGTTCGAAATACAAAAATGAAGTTTCTAATGAATTGAAGAGGTTTCAAATTAATTTTAAAAAGTGTGTTAATTGAATTGAACTTCTCAAACAAATGAAAAGAACATCTGAACTAAGCAAAAGGGTGATTTATTCGAGCAAAAAAACATCTTATTTGAGCGAAAAGAACATCTCATTCGAGCAAAAAGAAGATTTCATTCAAATTAAAATAAAATCACTTTAGGAATTCAAACGAAACGAACGGTTTATTCAAATTCAAGAAAATCGTTTCACACAATTAAAAAAAAACTCTTCACACAAATAAAGTTTTAAAAAAATTGAAAAGCCGCCGTTTAAAAAAATTGAAACCGCTTCTAAAAAATTGAAACCGCTTCTAAAAAATTAAAACCGCTTCGAAAAAATTAAAAACGCTTCAAAAAAATTAAAATGTCCCAACAAATGCAAATAAACATAAGAACCACATAAAATTTTATGACAATAAAATGCAAATGAACAAAAATAAATAGAGAGTTACAAAATGAAAAAGTGCAAATAAACAAAAAGAAATAAAGAGCATTAACAGAGTTTTAAAATGATTCCACGTTATTAAGGTAAACAAGAAAGTTGCAAACTGGAACCTGAATTTTAAGATTCTGAATGACAGAAGCATTGAAGTTAGCGTATGCAAAAGATTTATTGGAAGAAATTAAGATAAGGTCGGTGAGGACAGTCACCTTGTGAACTTGAACTGAAGAAGTGGATTGAAGTCGATAAAGTTAAATATTCTGACAAAGTAAGTCACGCCAATGTAGGAAGATCATTCTGTCTGGCTGAGCACTCTGACACTGACTGAGCGACGTTCCTGGTTGATCTTAACACTGCAAGAGCACTCACATGTGACACAGAATTGCATATACAGGGACGTGGAAAGACCAGCAAACCGGTTGACTTCGTGGACCACGATTGACTATTTTCAATGATGCTATAAAAGCCTCCTAACTTATTCAAATCCAGTGGCGTAAAAACTCGGGACGATTTTACTTTTCCTTTTCAATCCACATCTTCATTCAATGATCCATGCGGGTCAAAATAAGATTCTCAATGATAAAAAAAGCATACTCGATATCTGGAACAAATGATCAATTTTTAAATGCATTATCAAATCAATCGAAACAATTTTTTTTGCGTCAATGACGATCGGCGCAAAAAATGTAATTGCAAAATTTTACCTTTGTCCAAAAAATTTATTGATTACAATATGCAAAGTAAAATGAAAATTAAAAATAAAATTAAGTAACATTTAAATGAAATTAAAATGAAATTATATTAAAAATAAAATTAAGTAACATTTAAATGAAATTAAAATGAAATTAAATTAAATTACAATTAAATGAAATTAAAATTAAATTTACTTTTTAAAATAAATAATCCGTTCCTAATAAAGTGGAGACAAAAAATTAAAATAAGCAACTCATCCTAGAGAAAATGATATGCATTTTTATTCGAGTTGGATACAAAAATGACTTTTCATGAATGGTATTTTAGTTACCATGACAGGTCAAAAAAACTTGTTTGATGTTTTTTAATGGGAATCCCTTTGGGTTCAAAAAACAAGATTTCACACTGGCAAAAAGAGAAAAGAATCAAAAAGAGGAAACAATAAATACCAAAAGTTCAGGTAAATAATATATTCAAGTTGTTTATTCGAATCTAAAAATCAAAAGTAGAAAGTATTATTCTGCATTCCATGCTGTCTAGAATTTTTTTACGAGCGAAAAGCTTTGATCACGATTATTTATAATAAATATCTCCATTTAATTCTGACAATTATAGAAAAATCTGCAGTTTCTTGATGAATTGACGCATTTAAACTTTATGGCTTTAAATTATGCTGTATAAAGCAAGAGATTGCACTTAAAGTGCGTGTGTCAAATTCAAATATTTTTATTCTCACACGTCTGCACTCGAGTTTACAAAAAAATTCCACAGGAGAAAATTGACACCTGTTGCGTAAGACTTGAATGTAGAATTTTTAGTTTTGTATTCAATTTATAGCGTTATTTGTACGAATTATTATTATTGTACTAGTATTAGTATTATTATAATAAGATATAATATTATTATCATTATTATCATTATTATTATTATTATTATCATTATTATTATTATTATTAATTATTATTATTATTATTATATACTATTATTGTCTTGTTGTTCTAATATTATTGTATGATTATTGTATTAACTATTATTATTCAATTATTATAATTATTATTGTACGTATGTTTATCAAAATAAATTAAAATAATCAACTTTAGTATTATTATAAAAACACTAAGAGCATTAAAAAATGGAGCTCACTAAACTTAAATTAATTAATAAAAACTCGATAAAACACCAAAATTTTCTATTTCATATTTAAAGATAATCTATAAAAGCCGGAATTGACAAAAATGAATAAAAAAATCGAATATTTGATCTACATTAGATCTCACCTTTCGATTGATAAACCGGTCTTTATTTAAATTTAAAACTCAAAGACCTACTTTAAATTTTTTGTATATTTTATATTATCAATTCGATAATTTTTTTTAAAAAACAAGAAAATATCAACTCACGTACATCAACAATCAAATTCTGTAAACAAACAGCAAATCAAAAGAACGTGATTTAAATAAAAAATTCTGTACTTTAATCAAATTTAAAGAAAATTGTTATTGTTAATAATTATTATAATAATGATTAAAAATATTCTCAGCTTATTTTTTATATCACAAAGTTTTTATTTTATGATTTCATTTTAATCTTTTATCAATTTTAATTAATAACAAATTCAATGAAGGAATCACAATTCGTTATTTTACGTTATTTCACAATTTTATTCATAAAATTTTGAACGATTATTTTTTTAAAACTTACTTTACAAAAACTATTTTTCTACATCACTGTCTTGAAAACCAATTTAAATCTTAGGATTTCATGAATTTTAAGATAGTGATTAAAATGTGATTAAATGATGGAAAACAATTGACGTAAAGAGTATTAAATAAGTAATAATATTAAAATAAATTACTTCGAGTAGCGGATTTTATTGTTCCTTATGATCGCGTTGTATCGTAAATATGAGAAGGTCGTTAGTGACTAAACTCACGGATGAGAAGTTCTTCCACCTGAACCATAGGTAAAAGTTTTTTGAATAGCGGTAAACACTTTCTACAGTCTTTAATCATCCGACGAAAAAGTTACACGACTTAGTTTAGTTACATTTAATTTTGCAAATACCTTACGATTCTATGAGATTTAACAATTTTAAATCAAAGTTACAATCTTAATTTGATTCCCACCGGATGTAACTAGCGAATGTATTTGAGATGATTCATGGTCGAAGGCTGTTTAATAAAAACACGTAATTTGTTACCTGGGTAAGGTATAAAATATTTAAAAGTTGTTTATATCTTAAAGTAAAAATAGCAACATATTTACAAAGATCGGAAATTATTCTTATTTTATTCTTATTCTTGTATTATATAAGAATCTGGATTTCAAATAACTTAAAACTCGCTTTGAAACAAAATAAAAACTTTCTCATTACAATCAAGAAAAATTTATTTAATTTCTTTTAACATTAAAACAATTACTTTTTGTTAACAAATTTAATTCAAAAGTGTACATTTAATTCATAAGCAAATTCTCTTTTGTATGGCAAATTTATTTTGTACACAAAAGTTTCAAAAACAAAATCAGTTTAATAACAAATTTGAAAAATTTGTTTAATAAAAAATTGTAAAAAAACTTTCTTTAAGAATTTCATTTCAATTCGTTTGATACAAATTTGTTTAATAAGCACAGTTTGTTGTAAATGTTTAGTTTTGTAAATGATAATGTAAAAAATAATAATTTACAAAATCGGTGTATGTTTAAAAAATACTCTCTAAAGTTTAAAAGATACATATGTAATTCTTTCACGTAAATGCAACCAATGCTCAGTTTATATGATTATAGGGGTTTTTCTAGTTCATTTTTTCCCGTTCCTTTAATGAATTATTCAAAAGTAACTGATTTCTCGTCGATGTGCACGTAATTCTGCAAAATTTGTACGTATCGTGAAAAACGGGAAAAAATCGTAATGAATCTATGGAAAAAAAAAGAATTGTTATAAAAATAAATTCAACTGACGTATACTTCGTGTCAATAAAATTTTTTAAAAAATAAATAAATAATTATATTCACTTACCTGTGGATACGCAACAATTGAAGACGAGTTATTAATCATTTCACAACAGGTTAAACCAGACATGAAAAAGTTGGTGGGAAAATATGACATAAACGCTCCAAGTGTAACCAAAAGTATCATCGGAGTGGCAAATTAAAAAATAAAATATCTTGACCATTGGGAATCACTTTCTTATCAAAGAACAATTTTTCCCGAAAAGATATAATGCGGAATCACAAATATATCTTCGATGATTGTAAACTTTTTGCGATTTTAATTTCTTCGAATTTAAATTGTACAAATTGTTAAATTCGAATTGTAGTTCTTTCTGGGAATTATTTTTGAAAATCTACAGATGAAATTCATTAGAATATGAATTGTAAAATTAAAATTCTGAAAAATAAAATTAAAACTCGTAATAATACGCAAATTTTCAAAATTAGTGGCTATGTAAACAAAAAATTAACTTATTAAAATGGGGAGAATATTTCGGAGTAATTGCCGATTAGAAAATGGATTATTTACTAATAAACTATTAAATTAAAAAGAGTAATAACTCACCTGTTCTCTGCATTGCCAAGATTTAAAGTAGCTAATATCCTCACCATTAATAGTTATTTTACCAGAACCATTGCCTCGTAGAATTACCTGACCTCTACAAGATTTTCGTTTACAATCTGCAAATTGAAACCCACTTTTGTTTTATTTATTTCAAATAACATCATATTTAAAAATGGTACTCAATTCTTAGCTCTTCATATTTTGATTAACGTAAACATTTTTTGTAAACATTTTTAAAAGTTTATGAAAAACTTTATTCTGTTTAGTTGTTATTTGAAAAAAAAACTAAATAAATTTCGCAATTTTTAATTTCTTCTCAATTTATCTCAATAAGATTGTCAAAAACATCAGGAGAATCAGTTACAACGTGCATCGATTTTCAAAACGATCAAATCAGATTAGATAAAAAAATAACGTAAAAATATTATTAATTCAAAGTGTAATAATTAACCATTTTTTGAGATCAATTTAAGAAACAATGTAGGTTTCAAAGTAATAATAATTGGAGAGTATTTTTTAATAAAACTTGAATAAAAAGAAATTAAGGTAACATAAAGTATAATAAAAAATAAACGATTAATTATATAATATGAGAATATTGCACAACTTACCAGAAACCGTCACAAACGGTCTTCCATCTGTGTCATACTCTATCTAACAAAGGAAGTTAAAAATTAGAAAATCAACGTTTATGTTCGATGTAATAATATAATATACTCACTGGAAGCACTTCTACGGAATTAAAAATGTTTTTGTATTCTTTTCTATACTGCGTAATGAAATCCTTGGCTTCATGTGATAAAGGATGAGATACTAATCTCTCTATAGTAGTTACAAAGTATTCATACTGAAATTGAAATTCATTTATATCATTAATTGGCTTATTTATATTCAATCTTTGTTATCCCTTTATTCATTTTTTATTCTTTTATTATTTTTATTTTTCTACTATTTCTATTATTTTATTATTTCTTTTATTTGTTTACTCTTTCATTATATTTTACTCTTCGTTTGTTTTATTAAAATATTTTAAACATCTTTAAAATATTTTTTCAAATATTTAACACTTCAACTTACCAACGGATCAGTAAGCTGTTCGTAAAGAAAAGTTTCCAATTCTGGTTTTGTCATCCAAATAGTAGAATCTAAATTGCTGTATAAAGAAAAGTTACTGTATTATATATAATTTGTTATGGTACAAAAATATGGATTTTTGTTTAATTTTACGTACATTTTAACAATTTCGTTTGGCCGCGAACCCGCTTTGTAAAGTTTGTCTTCCTTTTCATCCAACATAGTCATTTGTTCTACAATTTTCTGTAAAAGTGTTAAATATTGTTAAGAAATTAGAAAACATGCTCAAGTTTTGAAATCAGAAAATAATGAATGATTTTTACATGCAGTGTTTGATAATAATTAGGTCTACAAGTGTAAAACATGGAATTATATGGTCTCCCGGATTCATCGAACTCGGCTGCTTTTCGTGGAGGAAAAACTTCATCTGCAGGTTTCATTAGTGGTCGAGCTTGTTTATCGTATATTCCAGAAGGAAACAAGTATTCGATTGCATTCTGGAGAAAACATTAAGAATTTCTAGATAATGATACAAATTAATATTTCAATTTAATAAAATTATTTTTAATTGAACTTATTTTATTAAATAATAATCTTGTTCTTTTTGTTAATAAAGAAACATGAACATAGAAAATCGATCTGCAGCTTTATTTCAAATTGGTTAATATATTAAAGAGAGATATTTTACTACAAAGCATCAAAAAGGAAATATATTTATGTGTAATTCTAAAATACTTATTTTTACTTTCCAAGTGAAAAACTTACTTTTACATCATTATCTGAGAAATCGTCCGGATTTTCTCCCATCATGTTGGCAAGATGTCGTTTTCCAATTTGATATTCAGCTCTTGCTTTGTTCATAAACTCATCTATTAAAAAATATTACTGTTTATAAATAATCTTAGAAAATTGCAGCATAAATAAAAAGTAAAACCTGTGGCTTTTAGAAATACATTTTATAATCAAATTAATATTTTTGGAGCAAATAGTAGTTCATTCCAAAATAATATATTACAACACTTAATGATATGATTAATTCAAAAAAAAGTGTGCACTTCGATTCTTCTTTTTTTTTTAATTATTATTAATTTTTGTTTCATCATCTTATTCTATTAAAATGTCCAAAGTTTGAATCAAAAATACCCTCTATACAAAAAATTTACAGTACCTAATAAAAATATTCACAGTAATAAAAATAATATTAAAAATAATAAAAATATGACTTAGAGTAATAAAAATAATATTTGCACTTATGAAAATAATATTTACAATAATAAATATATTAATTACCCGCAAATAGCAATATCAAAACAAATTCTAAAAGAGAAAACTTACTGTGCTCTTTAGAACGCATCATATAAGCTTTCATAGATTTGCTTAACTTGTTTTTTTGCAAACCTAAAGCAGCAGCTTGCAAATCTTCATCAAAATTTGTATCTGTGGCATATAAACATTTATACGAAGCCTGTAATAACAAAATAAATGATATAGAAAAAGTTTTAGGTTATAAACATATCCTTTTGCAAAGGGTTTATAAAACGTGATGAAAAAACAACAAAGCTATCAATTAAGTAAATTAATTAACCTGATAATAGGCAATTGATAATAATCCATTAGGAGCAACACTTTTTGTTGTAACAACATTCTTATTTTTATTTAAAAACCAAATAATAGCACGTGAACTAGAAAACGCCATCTCTGCACCAAACTAACACTGTCGTCTGCTAGCCAAGGCTACCAACACGAAATTTGAAATTTTGGTTGGTACGTTGTGCATTCAAATTTTTAAATTCAAATTAAAACTAGTGCTAAACTCCGTTTACTTCATAAATATTCTTCTTACTCACAGAGAAGAAAATTTCGATTTTCTCATAAACTTATAGAGAAATATATACTATATATGTTGTTATTACTTCCTTCATTAATTAATTAATTCATTCATTCATCCATCCATTAACTCTGTCCACATCTGAACTTGGTCTTTTATTACTTTCAATTTTCCATTATTTACCTACAGTATCATTTAGAGTTATTAGTGGAACAAAGTTTCTTCTATTAAAAGTCATTAAACTTTCACACTGGTTCAGTGAACAATGAGTAAAATTTTTTGTTTTTATCACATTTTTGAAAAATAGATATAATTTTTTTTGTAATTATAATGAAGTTTGGCAAATAAAAAATTTATAGTTTCGAAAGATCTATAGCAGCATAATTATCAGAAAAAATCAGTTAAAGAGACAAAATGTATTATACAAAAATAATTATAAAATATTTTATATTTTTATCATTGAATATGCAAAACTGCAATAATAAACGAATTTATTTAAACAGCTGTTTAAAAACAAAATAATCTACTGTTAACAAAATCTGTTAACAAAATCTGTTAACAAAATAATCTACTAGAAGATTATTTTGTTCATTAAAAGATTCTCGAAAGTTCTGTTTGCTTAATTTCGATGAATAATATTTTGTTCGAAAAATATAAATAATAAAAACGTTATTTGTTAAATAACTTTTGCATAAAAAATAATCTAAACAATTCACAAGACAAAACTCCAAAGAATCTCACAAACAAGCTACAACACCTTGCCTTTTGCACGTTTTAAAATTTGAAATGAGTGCTCTGAAGTGCATTTCTCAATTAAAATCACTTAAATGAAGTCTGTGTACCTAAAAAATAGGTTCTGTGTTGAAAAAAGAGATTCTAATAGCTTCTGAATCGAAAAAATCAAGAAGAATGAATTGTCTGTAGGGCAGCCGCAGGCTGCATTTCATATAACTCGTTTTGCTCTTTTTAAGTTTGAAATGAGTGCTCTGAAGTGCATTTCTCACCTAAAATCACTTTAGTCTAGTCTGTGTACCTAAAAAATAGGTTCTGTGTTGAAAAAATAGAATCTAATAGCTTCTGAATCAAAAAAATCAAGAAGAATGAATTGTCTGTAGGGCAGCCCGGGCTGCCTTCCATACAAATCGTTTTGCTCGTTTTAAGTTTGAAATGAGTGCTCTCAAGTGCATTTCTCACTTAAAATCACTTAAATCGAGTCTGTGTACCTAAAAAATAGGTTTTGAGTTGAAAAAAGAGATTCTAATAGCTTCTAAATCGAAAAAAATCAAGAAGAAAGAATTGTCTGTAGGGCAGCCCGGGCTGCCTTCCATACAAATCGTTTTGCTCGTTTTAAGATTGAAATGAGTGCTCTGAAGTGCATTTCTCACTTAAAATCACTTAAATCGAGTCTGTGCACCTAAAAAGTAGGTTTTGAGTTGAAAAAAGAGATTCTAATAGCTTCTGAATCGAAAAAATCAAGAAGAATGAATTGTCTGTAGGGCAGCC
>WNHD01000230.1:0-42833 GCA_011057455.1 Ganaspis sp. Gsp50 | reverse complement strand
AACACCTCCCTTTTGTAGTGGGGAGAAGTAACGCCTCCGATTTGTAGTGGGGAGGAGTAATGCCTCGAAGAAACGCCTCCCTTTTGTAGTGGGGAGTAGTAACGCCTCTGCTCCATAGTGGGGGGAAAGTAACGCCTCCGTTCTATGGTGGGGAGAAGTAACGCCTCCACTTTGTGGTGGGGAGAAGTGACTCTCACTCTTAATTTCCAAATTTTGGCACTGAGAATGTTTCTAACAGACTTTAAATACAAAAAATTGTTATTAATTCAAATGGAAATAATAAAATTACAATAAATTTATAATGATTTCAAAAAACCCATAAATCTTGAAATTGAGAGTTTTTGAGCGCATTTGAAGAAACTTGCGGTGAAATTCGCTGCTTTTAATTTCTTTTAATATCTTCCGGTGGATGTTTTTGAAAATGTGAATTTACGAGTACAGTTCTTTTGTGGTTAAAATTATGTTTCAGGCGCCTTGTCAAGTGGAACTTGAAAACTGGGTGAACAGCATCCATTCTGCTTGTGCCGCTGCCTTTGCTCGTCATCGTGGCAAGACAGGAACTCTGCACTTGCTACAGGAAGATATATTCCGCTTAGAAAAGTCTATCGATTCCGTGAGTCCTGGTTCTTTTGATTTCTTATACTCGAGAAAGTTTTCTATCGCTTGTATTGTGCTGCAATTTATTTTTATTTCACTGCAATTCAGTTTCTATTCATTGAAATAATTTGCAGATTTTTTGAGATAGAGTGTTTTTAAATTCTCATTTAATAATTTTTTTTATATGATTGTAGATGGATATTGTTATGTCAAAATTTTGAATCATTCGAAATTTTAAATAAATGCTGATTCATTTTTAATTCTAGTTTTTTATTTTGAATTTCTTTGCCATTCGACTCGATTTCGATTTGAAATTGAATTCAAATTTAAATTGCTTTTTAATTCAAATTTGGATTGCTTTCCAATTCAAATTGATTACTAATTGATTTCCAGTCTTCATTAATTTTTAATTCAAATGAATTTTCTTTCGAAATTAATTTCTACCGCAAAGTTATTTCCGAGCCAAATTAATATCCGATTCAAATTAATATCTAATACAAATTAATTTCTGATTCAACTTCCTATCAAAATTAATACCCACCGCAAATTTTTGTTTAAGATCCAAATTAATATGCAATCCTAATTAATATGCAATCTAATTTAATTTCCAATCCAAACTAATTTTCAATGCAAATTAATTTTCAATCCAAATTAATTTCTAATTCAAATTAATTTTTAATTCAAATTAATTTTTAATTCAAATTAATTTCTAATTCAAATTAATTTCTAATTCAAATTAATTTTTAATTCAAATTAATTTCTAACTCAAATTAATTTCTAATTTAAATTAAATTCCAATCCAAATTAATTGCCAGCGAAAATTAATTTCCAATCCAAATTAAATTCCAGCTAAAATTATTTTTCGATAAAGAATAATTTCCAATTCAAATTTTATTTCAGTTTAATTTGCAGTTTAAATTATTTTCTTTTAAATCAATTTCCAATTAAAATGAATTCCAGTTGAAATCAGTTTTTAATTTGAATTGAATTATAATTAAAATTAATTTGAATTGAATTACAATTAAAAATTAAAAATTTGAATTAAAATTAATTTGTGATTCAAATTACAATTAAAATTAATTTGTAATTCAAATTATAATTTATAATTAAATTATAATTCATCATTCAATTCTAATTCGTAATTAAATTCTAATTCATAATTAAATTGTAATTCATATTGTAATTTATGTTGTTAATTAAAATTAACTTTTAATTGCTATTAGTTTCAAATAACAATTTTCCAATCTTCTTTCTTTTTTTCAGGATTCGAAACTGAAGCACATGGCTGATTTGCAACAATCTGTGGTTTCTGACGTGGAAACAAAGCAACAAATCAACAATCAAATAATTCAATGGGAGGAAAATTTGGAAAGACTTCATTGCGAGCAGTTCCGTTTAAGATGTTACATGGCTAGTTTGCAAAGTGGAGAACTACCAAATCCAAAAGTGCGTTAAAAAAACAATGTTTACAAAATCAAAATAAATGTAAACGAAATTTCAAACAAAATTAAATAGAGTTATTATTATTAAAATTAAATAGAATTTAATGAAACTAAAAAAAAACAATTCGCAATCAAAAAATCAAACAACAAATACAAAAATTTGTAATTAAATTAACACAAAAGAAACATCAATTGAAAAGGCGATTTAAAATACAAAAAAATAATTCATCAAATTCTCTTTTCTCTTGAAAGTTAAATACAAAAGTTGAAGCGCAATGCAGGGAACGTTTTTGAAAAAAAAGAGTAATTTTAAATATTTCAATGTCAATTTGTAACCTTATCTGTAAATAGTTGAAGGATATGATAGAAATAATTTTTTATTATAAATTATCTGTTCGCAGAGCTTGCTCACTCATGTTTCAAGGGCAACAAAGCAGACCCTGAACAAACTCGGAGTCTTTACAGTGTCGTCCTTCCATGCGTTTATTTGTGCCAGGAGTCCCTCGTTGCTAAACAATTTGTTAACTGGACGAGGAGCTACCAAAAGAAGGCCCCCCATTTTGTCCAGAAGCAACAGCGCTTCCAGCAGAAGATCCCTGCAAATCTCCCGAGACGAGGACAAAATGGTCAAAGTCACTGTACCTGAAAACCAGGTAATTAATTTTAAAAAATCAGCTCAATACAATTTTTTCTATTTGATTTTATTCGATGTCTCCGAATCAATTTTATTCTAGTGGATTCTATTGAAATCCATTTGATTTCATTGGATTGGATTCGAATTTATCGAATTATATAAAATTCCATTCGAATTCCATGGATTCTTTTGAAATCCATTCGAATCTATTGGATTCTAATGAATTTCACTTGAATCTATTAGATTCTTTTAAATTCCACGCGAATCTAATGGATTCTATTAAATATTATTTAAATATATTGCATTTATTGAATTCCATTCAAATTCCATGGATTCTTTTGAAATCCATTCGAATCTATTGGATTCTATTGAATTTCTCTTATACCTATTCAATTCTATTCAATTCTATTCGAATTCATTGGATCCCATTGAACTCCATACGAATTCATTGAATTCTTTTGAAATCCATTGGAAACTATTGGATTCTATTGAATCTCACTTGAATATATCAGATTCTATTGATTCCAACATGAATCTATCAGATTCTATTGATTCCAACATGAATCTATTGGATTCTATTAAATATTATTCGAATATATTGGATTCTATTCAATTCCATTCGAACTCCATGGATTCTTTTGAAATCAATTCGAATCTATTGGATTCTAATGAATTTCACTTGAATCTATTAGATTCTTTTGAATTCCACGCGAATCTATTGGATTCTATTAAATATTATTTAAATATATTGGATTCTACTGAATTCCATTCAAATTCCATGGATTCTTTTGAAATCCATTCGAATCTATTGGATTCTATTGAATTTCTCTTATATCTATTGAATTCTATTGAATTCTATTCGAATTCATTGGATCCTATTGAACGCCATACGAATTCATTGAATTCTTTTGAAATCCAGTCGAATCTATTGTATTCTATTGAATTTCTCTTATACCTATTGAATTCTATTCAATTCTATTCGAATTCATTGGATCCTATTGAACTCCATACGAATTCATTGAATTCTTTTAAAATCCATTCGAATCTATTGGATTCTATTGAATTTCTCTTATATCTATTGAATTCTATTCAATTCTATTCGAATCCATTGGATCCTATTGAACTCCATACGAATTCATTGAATTCTTTTGAAATCCATTCGAATATGCTGGATTCTATTGAATTACATTAGAATTCCATGGATTCTATTGAAGTCCAATCGAATCTATTGAATTCCACTTGAATCTATTGCATTCAGTTGAATTTCATTCGAATCTATTTGAATTCTATTGAATTCCACTTGAATCTATTGAATCCAGTTGAATTTCATTCGAATCTATTTGAATTCTATTGAATTCCACTTGAATCTATTGGATTCTATTAAATATTTTTCGAATATATTGGATTCTATTCAATTCCATTCGAATTCCTTGGATTCTTTTGGAATTCTTTCGAATTAAATGGATTCTATTGGATTTCTCTTAAATCTATTTAATTCTATTCATTTCTATTCGAATTTATTCCTATTGAACTCCATACGAATTCATTGAATTATTTTGAAATCCATTCGAATCTATTGCGGATTCTATTCAATTTCACTTGAATCTATTAGATTCTATTGAATTCCACACGAATCTATTGGATTCTATTAAATATAATTCTAATATAATGGATTCTATTAAATTTCTCTTAAATCTATTGAATTCTATTGAATTCTATTCAAATTCATTGAATTCTTTTAAAATCCATCCGAATCTATTGAATTGAGTTGAATTTCACTTGAATCTATTGGACTGAGTTGAATTTCACTTGAATCTATTAGATTGTATTGAATTCCACACGAATCTATTGAATCCAATTGAATTTCATTCGAATCTAATCCACTTGAATCTATTACATTCTATTTAATTCTTTTTGATATCATTGGATTCTATTGAAATCCATTTGAATCTATTGGATTCTATTGAATATTATTAGAATTTATCGGATGCTATTGAATTCCACTTGAATCAATTGGATCCAATTCAATTCAATTCGAATTCATCGGATTCTTTCGAAATCTAATAGAATCTATTGGATTCAATGAAATCTATTCAAATCTTTTGGATTTTATACGAATCTATTTAAATCTGATGGAATCTATTCGAATTTATTGATTTGTCATCGAATCATTTAGATTCTGTAGGATTCTACTGGATTCTATTAGATTTCATTCGAAACCATCGAATTCTATTAAAATTTATTGGTTTCTACTAGATTCTATTCGATTTCATTAAAATATATCAGATTCTATGAATTATATTCGAATCTATCGGATTCTATTTAATTCTATTTGAATATAATGGATTTTAATCAGTTATATTCGAATCTATTGGATTCTATTAGATTTTACTGAATTCTCTTGGATTCTACCATATTCTCTTGGATTCTACTAGATTGTCTTGGATTCTAACAGATTCTATTGAATGCTATTGGATTCTCTCGCAGACAACTCTATTCAATTCTATTCCACTAAATTGAAATTTGTTCTGTTTAATTCAACTGTTTTTAATTCCTTGGAATATTTTTTTATTCTTCTTTTTCTTAAAAGGCTGTTTCAGTTTATTTGCGAGAGGCAATGACTGTTGAGGAATTTTTGGCGAGTGCCTGCGGTAGAAAAGGATTAAATGCAATGGAGCACTTTGTTCGGGTGAAGAAACGACGAGATATGGAGGATCACAATTATTTTGTTCCTCACAGGACTGATCTTATCGAAACTTATGTAAGAATAATTGTATCTTTAAAATCCTATTTTTTATTTTCATCATTCGAAATTTTATTTTGAACCGGAAAAAAACGCGAATCTTGAGGAAATCTTATCTGTCACTTCAACTAGTGACGTAAATATTCAATATGACGATGATTATGCGAATAATAAAGAGGCGCGCACTGTGACCCTTTTTCGAACACGGGACAGCGCCCGACATGTCCAAAGATGTCGTGAATTGACCGTGACGCACTGTGACTATTTTTCGGACATGGGACAGCGCCCGACATGTCCAAAGATGTCGTGAATTGACCGTGGCGCATTGTGACCATTTTTTGGACATGGGACAGCGCCCGACATGTCCAAAGATGTCGTAAAATTGACCGTGTCACACTGTGACTATTTTTCTGACACGGGACAGCACCCGACATGCCCAAAGACGTGAATTACCGCGGCGCACTGCTCTCTACTACTCGCATAATCATAGTCTATAAAATTTCACTCGGGTAATTTGTCCATCTGGGTCATTTGTCGCCTTACCATCAGATTTAAATAATAAAAATTTCTTATCTTTCTTTATCCTCCTTCTTGTCTTCCTTATTCAATTTCCATTCGGAAATATTTTGTTTCCCTTCCCCTAGAAGTTTCTTTTCTCGCCGCTGGGTTAAAATGGTGTGTGACGTAAATTCTCGCAATAGTACCAAAGCGTCTCACCAGGTGGCGTACCGTACCAGCGGAGTTTCAAATGTACGGAATTAAAATCATTTTATCTTCAAAGAAATTTATTTCAACTTTGCGAAAATCAATAGAAAATCAAATTCCATAAGGGAAACGTAAAGGAACTTGTTACAAATTTATTTATTTATTTAAATTTATTTACAAATATTTAATTTATTTATTTCTTAAAAATGAAAAGAAGAATTTAAAGTTTCTTTTCTAAAATGAAAAATTAAAAATGAATTTGTAATTTTCAGCTTCACACGCATGAAATAGTGGAAGTTTGTGCCAAAATCCTTTACCAAGTAGAGCTTCAAAGGAACACTCTCGACCAAATGTGGGGTTTCTCAGTGGAAGCAGAGCTTATTGAAAACGCTGATCGACAAGACGAGCTTTGCTGTTACGTGAGCAGAGTCGAAGACAAAAGTGTCGCCATGCAAAACGGTGAGATTTTCAAAATTATTTCCATTTTTTAATTTACAAAATAAAAATCTAACCAAAATCTTTTTTATTCATCTGCTCTTTTTCATCTTTTCATTTTTGATCTTTATTTTATCTTTCTAATGTAATCATATTTACAATAAATGATATTACAAATTATAATAATAAATAATAAATAATAATAAATGATAATTAATAAATAATAATAAATAGTAATTAATAAATAATAATAATTAGAAAATAATAATTAATAAATAATAATAAATGAATAATAGTAATTAATAAATAATAATAAATAATAAGTACTAAATAAATATTAAAAAATTTTAGTAACATTAAAATACATTTGTATTTTTTATCTTGGAGAAACTAAAGATCAAAGGGGAAAAAGTTTGCGAAAAAACGAGAATTAAATGGCTTCTAGAAACAGACTAATTGAACTGGAGCAATCGACTTACGTAATAAATAACAAAATCATGAAAAATGAAAGAGAGAAGCTTTCAAAGTTATTTTTGACGTTGCAATTAAAATTATATAAATAAAACTGATAGAAAAAATCTTGTGTATGCGCAAATAGAAAATGGGTGATTAAATCGTTATTGGAGAGATTGATTTTATTTTCATTCACTCTCCAGTGACTCGTCAAAGTCACGCAAGCTCGCTTCGATAAGCTTGATAAACTTACGCAAGCGTATATTTCATAATTTCAATAAGTACTCGACAAAAAAAAATTGTGACTTAACGGACACGTCCCACAATCCGAAAAAGGATTAATTTTTTTGTCCATTTTTTTCAGTTTTTGTAATTCCAGGTTTCCATTTGAATTGACGAAAATCAATATTTCAAATAAATAAAAATGCCTAATTCAAACATTGCCATTGCTAAAAATTGGCAATTCAATTAAGTGAAAATTGACAATTCTCATAAGTGAAAATTGACAATTTGCATAAAAAAAATTAACAATCAAAGAAAGAAAAAATAAATTTATTGCAGGAATAATAAAAGGAGACGAAATCATGGTGATTAATGGAGCGATAGTAAGTGATTTGGACATGATGTATTTGGAGAGCGTTCTGCAAGAAGAATTAGCCCTCTGCATGATGATGCGCTCTTCGAGGACAGAACCGCCTGATCTTACGGGAATGATGAGGGTCACTGACGATATTGAAAGCCTCGTCTGTCCGCCGCCACCCACTGATCCTCCGGTCATCAGCGATGAGATGATTTCCGGTCTGATTGTTCCTGCTCCCGGGTGGAGTAAGTTTCTCTTTTCTCTGTTTTTCTAAAAAAAAAAAATATTGCCCTAGAATTCAGTATACGCTCTATTTAACCTAAAACTATTAATTAAAATTCTTAATTTAATTTATAATTGTATTTTTCAATTTAATTTTGCCGCTCAATCTTTAAATAACTTTTGTACAATTTCCTCTCTACTTACTACAAATTTCTGTACATTTTTGGGATAAAAATTCAAATTTTTGCATATTCTATTGGAGAAAATGTATTTTTACGCGCACTAGGGAGTATAAAAGTAGTCCTTATTGCTCAAGGGAGCGTAAAAGTGGTGTTTATTACACTAGGGAGACAAAAGCACTTTTTTCTCTGCTAGGGAGCGTAAAAGTAATTTCTATTGCACTAGAGAGTGTAAAAAGTATTCAGTACTCTGCTAGAGAGCATAGAAGTAGTATTTATTGGACTAGGGAGTGTAAAAAGTACTCCTTGCTATACTAGGGAGTGTAAAAGTAGTTTTTATTACACTAGGGAGTATAAGAACGATTTTATTCCATGCTAGGGAGCGTGAAAATAGTTATTTTTTGCAATAGGGAGTGAAAAAAGTGCTTTCTGACCTGCTAGGAAGTAAAGAAAAAAAATTTTGTTGCATTAGGGAGCGTAAAAGTAGTTTTTGTTGTATTAGGGAGCGTAAAAGTGGTTTTTATTGCACTAGGGAACGTAAAAAGTACTCCTTTCTATACTGGGGAGCGTAAAAATAGTTTTTCTTGCACTACGGAGAATAAGAAGTATTCTATTCCACGCTAGGGAGCGTAAAAATAGTTATTTTTTGCATTAGGGAATGAAAAAAGTGCTTTCTGTCCTGCTAGGAAATACAGAGAAAAAATTTTGTTGCATTAGGGAGCGTAAAAATAGTTTTTGTTGTATTAGGAAGCGTGAAAATGATTTTGTTGCATTAGGGAGCGTAAAAGTATTTTTTGTTGTATTAGGAAGCGTAAAAGTGGTTTTTACTGCACTAGGGAACGTAAAAACTACTCTTTTCTCTGCTGGGGAGCGTAAAAGTAGTTTTTCTTACACTGGGGAGAATAAAAAGTATTCTATTCCATGCTAGGGAGCGTAAAAATAGTTATTTTTTGCATTAGGGAGTGAAAAAAGTGCTTTCTGACCTGCCAGGAAGTACAGAAAAAAAAATTTATTTCATTAGGGAGCGTAAAAGTAGTTTTTGTTGTATTAGGGAGCGTAAAAGTGGTTTTTATTGCACTAGGGAACGTAAAAACTACTCTTTTCTCTGCTGGGGAGCGTAAACGTAATTCTTATTGCACTAGAGAGTTTAATAAGAATTTTTTTCTCTGCTAGGAAATGTGAAAAGTATTCTATACTCTGCTGGGGAGCGTAGAAATAGTATTTATTGCACTAGGGAGTGTAAAAAGTACTCCTTTCTATGCTAGGGAGCGTAAAAGTAGTTTTAATTGCACTAGGGAGTATAAAAAGTACTCTATTCCATGCTAGGGAGCGAAAAATATTTATTTTTTGCATTAGGGAGTGTAAAAATTAATTTTTGTACTTCCTAATAGGTCAAAAAGCACTTTTTACATTCTCTGGTGCAAACAAAACTACTTTTACGCCCCCTAGCAGTGAAGAGAGTACTTGTTACACTCCCTAGTGCAATTAATGCCACTTTTACGCTCAGTAGAAGAGCGAAAAGTATTTTCTAGACACCCTAGTGCAATAGAAACTACTTTTGCGTCCCCTAGCAGAGAAAAGAGTACTTTTTACACTCCCTAATACAATAAAGGCCACTTTTAAACTCCCTAATACAACAGAAATTATTGTTTGTACTTCCTAGCAGGTAAAAAAAGCACTTTTTATGCTCCCTTGTAAAAAAAACTACTTTTACGCTCTCTAGCAGAAAGAAGAGTACTTTTTACACTTCTTAGTGCAGTAAAAATTACTTTTACGTTCCCTAGCAGAGAAAAGAGTACTTTTTATACTCCTTAGTGCAATAAAAACTACTTTTACGCTCCCTAGTAGAGGAAAAAGTACTTTTTACGTTCCCTAGTGTTATAAAAACCACTTTTACACTCCCTAATGCAACAAAAACTACTCTTACACTCCCTAATGCAACACAAATTTTTTTTGTACTTGCTAGCAGGTCCATAAGAATTTTTTGTTGTATCAGTGAGTGTAAAAGTATTTTTGTTATATTAGGGAGCGGAAAAGTGGTTTTTGTTGCACTAGGGAGCGTGAAAATAGTTTTTGTTGCCCCAAGGAGCGTAAATGTAGTTTTTATTGCACTAGGGATTAAATCAATGTGCTCTTTGATCTGCTAGGAAGTATAAAAAGTGGTTTCTTTGCACTAGGGAGAAAAAAAGTTGTTTTTATGATACTAGAGAGTGTCAAAAGTAGATTTTATTGCACTAGGGAGAGAAAAAGTAGTTTTTATTACATTGGAGAGTGTTATAAGCATTTTTGATTGATTTATGGAATGTAAAAATACATTTTACACTAGCTAGTATGATAACAACAACTTTTTGCACTCCCTTTTACAATAAAGACTAATTTTACGCTTCCTAGTGCAATAAAAAATACTTTTTCGCTCCCTAGTGTAATGAAAATTACTTTATTTAGTTTCTAGAAGATCAAACAAAACTTTTTATACTCCCTAGTGTAATAAAAACTACATTTATGCTCCCTATTGTAATAGAAAATACATTTACGGTTCGTAATGGAATAAAATCTAATTTTACACTCGCTGACACACAAAAAATTTACTTTTTACACTCCCTAGTGTAATAAACACAACTTTTATAGTTTCTAGAGCAATGTAAACTGTACATATTGTTGTTCTTAGGCCGCAAAATATTACATCTTAAACTTCATAGCGCAGAGAAAAGTACTTTTTACTCTCCCTAGTGCACAAAAAGTTCCTTTTACGCACAAGTGGGTAGAATTCCGACTTTTTAACGCACAAGAGTTCAAAAATTTTTATTTTAGTGTAGTTTCTTTGGCTTAGTTTTTAAAAGAATCTTTCCTGTATTTTTTTCTACTCAGTTTTGTTATTTTAGAGTTTGTTTATATTCTTATCTTTGATTCTTCTTGATTTGTTTTATCAATTGGGTTGATTAAAAGTCTTTATTTTTGTAAGAAATGTATTTAAGTTTTGTGATTTTTTTTTCATTGAAAATTTTAATGAAGATTTCTGTGACGCGAAATTTATTCATTCTTGTACTTTTAATCCTTTTGCCTAAAAGGCAGTTTTGTAATGAATTCTCGGAGAATTTATAATGACGGTATCGTTGGTGAGACGTTAATGAGCAAGAGACTGATAACTGGGTCGACTGTGAAAGAAACCCCTTTATAATAGAAACACTCGTTTGCGGAAATGTCAACAAATCTTTTTTTCCATTTTCACATCATCTACAAAAATTATTTTGTTTCTATCTAAAGTCTTGTCACATTTAAGTTGAATATTTTATTTTATTTTACTGTTGTTTTTTTTTATTTTTTTATTTTTTGTTGTTCTATTTTTTTATTAAATACAAGTTCTTTCATTGTCAATTATCTTAACGTAAATTATGTTTATACAAAATTGTTAAAATTTCTTCAAAATTATTCAATCCTTTGTGTAAATTATCAAATGTTTAAACCCAAATTATGAAATTTTATAATAAAATTTAAATATTGTTTATTGAAGGAATATCAAGCCTTTTTTTATTCTAGGTAAAGAAAATATTGTTCAGGAATGTATAACTTCAACTCCCACAGGAACAAGAAAGCCGACATCGAGAACGAATTCCTTTGAGATTGAGAATTTGCTGAAAACCGCAGAACAAGTCACAGGAATTTGTAGATCTCCAGGGGAAACTAGGAAGTCTAGTCCTACCGGAAGTGTCGTCAGTTCACATTCCCAGGCCATGACACCAAGTAGACAATTGAGCGATGCTGAAAAGCTCAGAAAAGTGATTTTAGAATTGGTCGAGACTGAAAGGACATACGTAAAGGTAAAAAATATTTTTTCATCTCTTTTTCATTCATTTCCCCCTCCGAATATTTTATTTCCATTTGAAAATATCTCATTCTCATTTAAAAATATTTTACTCACATTTGGAAATATTCTTTTTCCTTTTTAAAATATGTTATCCTCTTTAAAAATGTTATCCTCTTTAAATATGTTAATCCTCTTTAAATATGTTAATCCTCTTTAAATTTGTTATCCCCTTGAATTTTTTATCCTCTTTCTTCTATTTTCATTCGAAAATATTTTGTTTCCCTTCCGCTAGTAGTTTCTTTTCTCGCCGCTAGGTCAAATTGTCGCGTGGCGTAAATTCTCTCAATAGTACCAAAGCGTCTCTCCAGGTGGCGCACCGTACCAGCGGATTTTCAAAACACGGAATTAAAAACAGTTTCAATTTAAATTTTTTTGTGGAAAATTATTGTAAAATATATCTTTCTTGTAAAATATATATCTTTCAGAACTTAAATAATTTACTGGAAAACTATTTGGAGCCTTTGAAGCGGGAAACATTTTTGTCAAGTGCGGAAATTAACGCACTTTTCGGCAACATCCAAGAGATTGTGACATTCCAGAGACAGTTTTTGCAAAATCTTGATCATGCCATTGAGATTGAGGCAGATTTCAACAACTTTGAACATCCAAGTCAATTCAAGGTAATTGAATAATTACTGTCAATTTATCTATAATATTATCTATAATTATGTTTAAATATTTTTATTTATTTTTATTTTTTTTAAGTGAATTTTATTTTATATTATTTATTTTTTTTATTACAATTTTATTTTTCATCAGAAAGATTTTTTCACAAAAAATTACATGTGAAGCAATTTTTCCTTTGCAATTTTCAGGGTGTTCTGTTTTCCATTGGAAGTGCCTTCTTATATTATGTAAATCACTTCAAGCTTTACAGCTCGTTCTGTGCGAGTCATTCGAAGGCTCAAAAAGTCTTACATCCCAGTAAGTAAAAAAATAATCTTTTTTTCTTTAGAATTTTATTCCTTTGTCCGTAGAATTTAAAATATTCCGTAAAATCATTTTTTTTAATTTTAAATAATAAATTAAATAAATAATAATAATAATTAAATAAATTTGATGTATTTATATTTTATAATTCAAGTGATTTAAATTTTCGCAGAATTTTTGGCGTCAAACTTATTTGACAATCTTTTTTTTTATAATTTTATATATTTCTTAAAATTGGATTAATAAAATGAATTAAAAAGGTCTGTGTCGTTGCGCACGCGAGTCTGCGCATCCTTATCATTTCGGCCTTCAGGAGCGTCTCACACAAAATGGCGCCCTGTGGCAGAATTTTGTTCCAGTTTGTAAAAATTCTTTCGGTCACGATCTTTATTTTCAGATGAAGGGAATCAGGCTCTTCAGGAATTTCTACAGGCAAGAAATCCAAGACAGCAACATTCGTCGACTCTAGAATCGTATTTGATTAAACCAATTCAGAGAATTTTGAAATATCCTCTGCTGTTGCAGCAATTAAGGAATTTGACCGACGATCGCAGTGAAGAACACCGACACCTTATTGGTAATAGTTTTGTAAATTTTTTCGGATTTTGAATTGTTATTAATTAATTTACCAATTAATTAATATTTTATTAATTTATTTTATTTATTTATTCATTTCATTATTAATTAATATATGGCATAATTTAATTAATTCTTATTTATTATTATTAATTATTATTAATAATTATATAATAAATAATTCACAGAGGCATTAAAGGGAATGGAAAAAGTGGCCGAGCACATAAACGAAATGCAGAGAATTCACGAAGAGTATGGTGCAATTTTCGACCATCTCTTCAGACAGCACCAAAAATCCTGCAAGCAGGTGATTGTAATTATTGTTTTCATCATCATTTTTATATTCCGAAGCATCCTCTTTATTTTTTTTCTAAAATTTGACCTATTGCAGCCAATCGACTTGAGCCCAGGGGACTTGCTCTATTACGGAGGCGTCGAGTGGTTAAATATTTCCGATTTCTTGGGAAAAATCAAAAAGGGTCTTGAACTTCATGCAATGTGTTTCGTTTTTAAATCCGCTGTGGTATTCCTTTGCAAGGAAAGACTTAGACAGAAGAAGAAACTAATGGTAACTATGTTTTCGAATCAAATGTTGTTGCTTGTTTTCGGTCCTTGTAGTTTCTTTTTTCGCCACCAGTTTAACGTAGCGCGCAGTGTAAAGTACTGTCCATAGTTGCAAAGCGTCTCACCAGGTGGCGCATAGGAGAAAAATATTTCTTTTCCTTTTTTTCTGATTGCGTAGTGACCCCAAATTGCGTAGGGTTTGTTTTTCTTAACAATCCGTTTCTAACAATTCGATATCATTTCCAGGGTGTTTCTACAAAAGCAAATTCAAGTGAGGTTGAGATAATTCGGTATCAGGTCTTAATTCCGGTAACCGAAGTCCAAGTTCGAGCGAGTTCCGCCAAAGACATGGAATCGCACTTCCTTTGGGAATTGATTCACCTCAGAAGTCAATTGCAAAGGCGATCAGAAAAAGTCTACGTTCTCTCCAACAGGTATTTTCATAATTTTATAATAAAGTTGATAGATTTTTAAATGGTATAAAACAATCGAGGGCAACGAGAATAGCACGGATATTCACTTTTTTGCAACTTTCAACATGTTACTGAAATTTTTTTGGCAATTTCTTTCTTTTATTCGATTCGGAATAAAAAAACACATACGTTAAAGTACTTTCCAAACACTACACTTTCTAGGAACAAAAGAAATTTTTCAAAAATATGAATTTATATCACATTTTTGCAAATTTCAAGGTGTTCCTGAAATTTTTTTGGGATTTTCTTTTTTTCATTCGATTCGGAATAAAAAAACACAAATTGTAAAGTACTTTCCAAACACTACACTTTCCAGGAACAATTTAAATTTATGAACAATATAAATTTTTTCACATTTTTGTAAATTTCAAGGTGTTCCTGAAATTTTTTTGGGATTTTCTTTTTTTCTCTTGATTCAAAATGAAAAAACACGAATTATAAAGAACATTTGAAACACTACACTTTCCAGGAACAAATTACATTTTTGAAAAATATGAATTTTTTTCACTTTTTTGCAAATTCCAAAGTGTTTCTGAAATTTTTTTGGCATTTTCTTTCTTTTATTCGATTCGGAATAAAAAAACACGATTTCTAAAGTAGTTTCCAAAAACTACACTTTCCAGGAACAACAAAAATTTTTCCAAAATATGAATTTAAATCACGTTTTTGCAAATTTCAAGGTGTTCCTGAAATTTTTTTGGCATTTTCTTTTTTTTATTCGATTCGAAATAAAAAAACACGAATTATAAAGTAGTTTTCAAACACTACACTTTCCAGGAACAATTTAAATTTTTGAACAATATAAATTTTTTCACATTTTTGCAGATTTCAAAGTGTTCCTGAAATTTTTTTGGGATTTTCTTTTTTTCATTTGATTTAAAATGAAAAAACACGAATTATAAAGAACATTTGAAACACTACACTTTCCAGGAACAAACTACATTTTTGATAAATATAAATTTTTTTCACTTTTTTGCACGTTTTAAAGTTTTCCTGAAATTTTTTTGGCAATTTCTTTCTTTTATTCAATTCGGAATAAAAAAACACATATGTTAAAGTACTTTCCAAACACTACACTTTCCAGGAACAAAATAAATTTTTCAAGAATATGAATTTATGTCACGTTTTAGCAAATTTCAAGGTGTTCCTGAAATTTTTTTGGGATTTTCTTTTTTTCATTCGATTGGGAATAAAAAAACACGATTTTTAAAGTAGTTTCCAAACACTACACTTTCGAGGAACAAAATATATTTTTAAAAAATATAAATTTATGTCACGTTTTTGCAAATTTGAAGGTGTTCCTGAAATTTTTTTTAGATTTTCTTTTTTTCATTCGATTTTGAATGAAAAAACACGAATTATAAAGAACATTTGAAACACTACACTTTCCAGGAATGATTTACATTTTTGAGAAATATAAATTTTTTCACTTTTTTGCAAATTTCAAAGTGTTCCTTAAATTTTTTTGGCAGTTTCTCTGTTTTATTCGATTCGCTTCTGTTTCTCAAAAGAAACCAGATAGCATTGTTCTTTGATATATTTTCCTTTGAAGTAACAACAATTGTGATTTCCAGTACGACGGAGTTTAGAAACGCATTTTTAAAGACGATCCGCCAGATTATAAGGGAATCAGTGAGAAACATGAGTATTCCTTCTACAAAGCCTCATTTAACCCAACTACCGATGACACTAACGCCTCGTATGTCCACGGGACACGTAGAGAAATTCGACAAGAGCCAGGGTCAAAACGGAAACGTGATTTCTATAACTGGCACCTTGTCGAAAAAGGCTTTGAAGCAACAAATGCTGGCTAATTCTCACAATGCGAAGAGAAAATACAGCCAGTCAAAAGCTGTTGATCGAGAAAGTATCGATGACAAAGATGGCGAGGACAATGCAAACGCAGGTCAGCAGCAAACTTTTCGATCGAGGAGTAAAACCATTAGCGATACTTCCGGTTAGCATTATACACCAATAGTTATCAGTGTAAAATTTATTGCATTGTTGTGTAGGAATGAACATTTTTTTTTGTAAATATTCAGTAACCCTTAGCAGTCTTTCTATAACCTTTAAATTATTTTTTAATTTATTATTATTCTATTTTTTTATTTATTATTATTCCTTATATTATTGTGTAGTTCGTGAAATGTTTGAAACGTTTCCTGAAAAAAAAAGATTTCTTGATCGTGTTTCGTTTTTTCAAGGAGAAGTGAAAGTTGAAATGGATTCCGGAACAAAGTCAGAGGGTGAGGAGGACTCGCAAGCTTATGCAAGCGAGAAGAAGGCAAACTTAGGACGAACGCCTAATCATTTAACTCTGAGTACTACCTCAACTATTTCCGCTGGAAGTACCGGAAGTCAAGCGAGACTGATTCAGTCTTCCCATCAGCCCGAGAACTATCAGCCAGCTGCTGTTAAAGAACTCGGTAAGTAATTTCTCAATCTGTTTTAATTCTTGAAAGAGAAATCAACAATTTACATTGTAAAATTTTTAAGAGTTTCATCAATTTCGCGGCTGAATTTTCGTTTGTAGCACTTGTTTTGCATTTTTTTGCTAGTTTTTACAACTTTTGCGCAATTTTTAGTAAACCAGAACATTATTGCGCATGTCTAGGACTCCTGTAGCCTTACTGCGCATGTATTGTTTATCTACAGCACTACTGCGCATGTGGTAGTTGTTGATAATACTACTGCGCATGTTTTGGGTGCATACAGATCTACTGCGCATGTCTTTTTCACTTGAGATACTACTGCGCATGTATTTTTTACTTGAGACACCACTGCGCATGTATTTCTTTACTTGAGACACTACTGCGCATGTATTTTTACTTGAGCCACTACTGCGCATGTCTTTGTTACCTGAGACAGTACTGCGCATGTGCAAGTTGTTCTTAATCCTACTGCTCAATAGATTGCGCACCCTTAGTCGTGAATCGTTTCAGAAATATGCGACTACTTTTTCAACGATATCTCTGCTACTAAAAAAGATGCAGATTTTTTTAAAGAATTTTTGGAAAGGTTATTAAATTTTGCGCGAAATAGGCTACAATTGATATTATTTCTTTGAAAAATGTCATAAGTTTTATGTTGAGAAATACAAAGTAAAAACAAATTTAATCAGTTTTTTCTCTCAAGTGTATTTGCTTAAAAAAATGCAGAAAATCAGGACGCAATTGAGTCATTAAAATATGGATATTTTACGTGGAATTTAATAAGCTTTCTGAAACATTTTGAAAAATTATTGTAACCCTTTTGGTTCAAGAAATATCGTAAAAAATGTGAAGATGTTTTCTAATCGAGATGCGAGTGTCTGCAGGACGGTAGGCGGTATTCTACATTAAGCGCAGAAGTGATGCGCGCAACCAAGCATGCGCAGAATTAACATAGGAAACTCGCACATGCGCAGTAGTTTTGATAGCATATAAAACATGAGCAGTAGTCTTATAGGCATTTAAATCATGCGCAGTAGTCTTGTAGGTATTCAAATCATGCGCAGTAGTCTTGTAGGTATTCAAAACATGCGCAGTAGTCTTATAAGCATTCAAAACATGCGCAGTAATGTTGTAGGCACCCAAGGCATGCGAGATAGTTTTGTATTCATTCAAGACATCAACAATAATGTTGTAGGCACTCAAGGCATGCGCAGTAGTTTTGTAGGCATACAGAATATGCGCAGTAGTCTTATAGGCATTCAAAACGTGCGCAGTAATGTTGTAGGCACCCAAGGCATGCGCAGTAGTTTTGTAGGCCTTCAAAACATGCGCAGTAATGTTTTTGGCACCCTAGGCATGCGTATTTGCGTCAATAAGTAACAAACGCGCACTTAAAAATAAATTTCTTCATTCTGGACCCAAGCTTTGTTTTAATTAACTTTTTGCTTAAAAGTTCGGTCTTATTTTTAATATTAAAAAACTTGTCTTGTAGGCTCGCCAATTTGGAAGCCACGAGAATTGCCGTCGCTGGGCGAAGCAACGACTTTGCCTCGAAAAGGAAAATCGAGCGGAGAGTTCGCTGACATGAGTTCGACGCACAGCGCCTCTAGAAAGTCACTCGTAGAAATCAACAATTGTGCTCAACAATCCAACTTTAATAATCACGTCTAAGTTAATCTATTTATTAATTACTATATTTAAAATTAACATTTAATCAAGAGAACCTCGATCTGCTGACGCAGGGATTATCAACGTAAAATCCAAAATATCTAAACTGTAAAGAGATTAAAACCGCATAGCGCGTTGGCTGTTCGAGCTAAACGAATTTTTCTCATTTCGCCTAGAAACTCATTTTGAAAATTTCAATCTCCTCTCGCTCATTTTCTTTTTTTCTCACATTGCGTATTTTTATTTAATTTATTTAATTTTAATTCTTTTAAATTTATTTATATTTTTTTTCTATAATAATTATTAACCACTTGAATTAAACAATATTATTATCACTTCAATTAATTTCTCTCTAAGTTTTCTAATTTCAAAGAAAATAAAAATAATAAAACTAAATTCTCCCGAGAATTGGAGTGAGAATAAAAATTTTCAAAGTGAGTCAAAAAAAAAGAAGTGTCGCTCTTAAAATAAGTCGGTGGATTGGGAATTTCATTTCCAACGATTGCACTTTAACGAATTTAAATTCTCAGATTGAAATAAAAAGCAAGAATCTCGCCGACACTCGCGTTTTAAATGAAGCTTTCTTTGCAATTTTTTACCGACTAGATTCCCTTTTTCTCGTTTCTGAGAATTCCTCGCTTTTCAGAGTTTAAGCCCACTTTTGAGAGTCAAATCTCAAATTAGATAATTTAATCTCATTTTTGAGAGATTATTCTCAATTTTAAGACGTAAATCTCGCATTTTTTAGACAGTGGCAATTCAGGGGGTTTACCCCCCCCCCTCCCCGTCTCAGGAACTTTAGATTCCTATTAATAAAGTCATAAAAAGGTGGAGTTTAATTAAACTCCTGCATTATAATGAAGAGTTTAATCGAACTACTTTATTAAAAGGAAGAATTCAATTCAACTCCTACATTATAATGCAGGAGTTAAATTAAACTCCACCTTTTTATGATGGAGATCGATTTATCCATTAGAAGGAAGAGTTAAATCAAACTCCTTCAATAAAAGGACGAGTTCAATCAAACTCCTTCGTTAAAAGGAAGAATTCAATCAAACTCCTTCGTTAAAAAGGAGAATTTAATTAAACTCCTTTGTTTGAAGAAAGAGTTCGATTAAACTCCTCTATTAAAATTAAGAGTTTAACTTTAAATAGAGTTAAATGAAATTTTGTTATTAGAAAAATAATTTGAATCTTAATTTAAAGGGTTTAATTGAAAAGTAATTCTCTAAATCTTTATTAAAATTCCCCTTAATAGAGAAGTTTAATGGAACTTTTCCTTTTAACAGAGGAGTTTAATTGAAATCATCCTTTTAACGGAGGAGTTTCATTGAACTCTTCCATTTAATAGAGGAGTTTAATTAAACTCATTCATTTAACAAAAGAGTTTAATTAAACTCTTCCTTGCAATGAAGGAGTTTTATAAATACAGTGAAAGAAAAAGTTTAAACAAACTTCTTTATCATTAGGAACAGTTTAATCGACCTCCTCCTTTCTTTGAATGAATAAACTTAATTAAACGCTTCCTTTTAATGAATGGATTTAATTAAACTCTTTCTTTTAATGAAGAAATTTAATTGAACTCTTCCTTTAATGGATGGATTTAATTAAACTCTTTCTCTTAATGAAGAAATGTAATTAAACTCTTTCTTTCAATGAAGAAATTTAATTAAACTCTTTCTTTTAATGAAGAAATTTGATAATACTCTTTCTTTTAATGAAGAAATTTGATTAAATTTTTCTTTTTAATGAATTTTAGTTTAACTCTCCCTTTGAGGAAGGAGTTGGACTAAATTAAATCATTTCAATGAAGGTGCATTATTAATCCATTGAAAGGAAGAGTTTGAACTAACTTCTTTATTATTAGGAACAGTTTGATCGAACTCCTCCTTACTTTTAATGAAGAAACTTAATTAAACTCTTTCTTCTAATGAAGAAATTTAATTAACTCTTTCTTTTAATGAAGAAATTTTATTAAACTCTTCCTTTTAATGAGTGGATTTGATTAAACTCTTTCTTTTAATGAAGAAATTTTATTAAACTCTTCCTTTTAATGAAGATATTTAATTGAACTCTCCCTTTTAATGAAGAAATTTTATTGAACTCTTCCTTTTAATGTATGGATTTAATTAAACTCTTCCTTTCAATGGAGAGATTTTATTAAACTCTTCCTGTGAATCAAGGAATTTAATTAAACACACATTTTACTCAATACTCCAAATGTATATTTAAGAGTTTAATTACCAATTGAAGGAGTTTGATCTATTTCAAGAATTGACATTTATTTCCGAGATTTCAATTCTTTTTTAAGCCGGTTAACCGCTTTTTTGAGAGTTTGATTTTACAAGTGAAGCCTAAGTCCAGAGAATTAAATCTTTGGATTTAATTCAAGAGTTTGACATCACTGATACATTTTAAACTCTTTTGAAAGAAAACATTTCGGTATAATTCCCAAAAGGTGAATATTGATTTTAAGAGTTTAAACTATCTTCATAGAGTTGCAATTTTACTTTTAAGAGTTTCATTTTTATTCATTTAGAGTGTACAGTCATTAAAATGAGTTAAATTTCATTGAAGTAAAAAAGAACTCCCATCTTTACAATTTTTCATTGTTAGTCTTGGGAGTTTAAAAATGTTGTTATCGTCGACAATGAGAGTTAGAATTTCGAGAGTTTAATTTTCAAAATTTAATTTTTAAACTTTTTATTCTTTCAGCCTCGTCTTTAAATAAGAGTTCATACTCTCACTTTGCAGAGTTTAACCACAAGAGAGTTTAAAAATTTAAAAGTAAATAAAACCCTCGACTAAAGCTTAGAGTTTGATCCTTTATTCTCCGTTATTAGAGTTGAAACTCGCTTCTAAATACTTTATTTTAATTCGTATACTTTTATTTACAAGAGTTCACAAGAGTTTAAACCTAATTTGAAGAGTTTTTAAGAGTTTCTTCGTGTAAAAACTTGAACTAATTTTTAATTCTCTGTTTTCCATCAGAATGATTTTAATCCCGATTTAAAATGTTTAATACTCTTTCATACTCTCAAGAATTAAAAAAGATATTTTTCTTTTGATGAGTGATTCCTTTCAACAATAATTATTTTAATAATTATTGTTTTAAGTCAATTAGTTTTGCGAGCAGTCTTATTTTTGAGAGTTTAATCTCATTTTTGAGATTTCTTACTTTGCTCGATGCAATCTAGTTTATCCTTCACGTACTCAAGAGAGAGGTAGTTAGGTAGATAGTTTAACTAGAACGAGAAAGAGAGGAAAAAGTAAAGCAAGAGAAAAGAAAAGATAAATAGGAGAGAGAGTGTTAGAGAATGAATGAGAGAATGAAAGAAGAGAAATAAAGAAAGGAAGAAAATACCCCCTGACATGTTCGATTGTTCTATTAAAAAAAAAAACTTTTTTTCGACTTTTTGAGATTAATGATCATCAGCTGGATTTAAATATCATAACAGATCCAATTTTAAATTCCTTTAGCGCAAAGAGCAACGGAAAATAAGTATTTTATTTTTAACATTATTTTATTCATTTTATTTTCTTTCAACAAATTTAAAATTAATTTTACAATTATAAAAATGATGCCTTTGGTGATTAATTTTTAATTTGTTTAAAATTCTCTAAGTTTTGACAAAATTGTAATTAATTTCAATTTCCCAATTTCTCCACAGAAAAAATTGAAAAATTCAATTTAATATCATTGTAAATAGTTACAAATGTTACACTATTGTAACTTACGTAATTTCTTTTAATCATTCATTTCTTTAGTAAGGTTTAAAAGTATGTTACATATATGTTATGTAATTGTAATAAATATATTGTATAGGCGCAATTAACGGAACAAATAATAATGTAATTGTTTTAAATATTTATGTTACATAGATGTTTATAGACGTACACAACTGTTAGATGTGTTATAAAAAAGGGACACGATTGTTATGTAATTATGTAACTTACCGGCTTATTATCATGCCGAGTCCGAACTTAGATTAGAAATATTTATTCAAAGTTACATAATGTATATGCAACAATTGTAACATTTAGACAAATTTCAAGTAATACGTAAACAATTACATAAATAAATTACATGATGCAATACGAGTAAAATTTATGTAGTGCTTGATTTTCGTTTATCGAAAATGTGTGTGTGATGCGGTAGAGTTACAATAATGTAACAGTATAGTTACAATGATGGAATAATGTTACAATTATGTAACAATGATGGAATAATGTTACAGTTATGTAACAAAGATACAATTCTGAAATAATGTTACAGTTATGTAACAAAGTTACAATGATTTAATAAAAGTTACAATAATGTAATAAAGTTACAATCGTGTAACAAACTTACAATCGTGTAACAAACTTACAATCGTGTAACAAACTTACAACGATGTAACGATAAGAATATAGTAACAAAAATTAAAAGTTTAACTATGTACAATAACACTAGAGTTACATTGATGTAACAATAAAGTTACATAGATGTTAAAATAAAGTTACAATGATGTAACAATAGAGTTACTTTGTAGCAATAGAGTTACATTGATGTAATAATAAAGTTACATGGATAAAATAAAATAAAATAAAGTTACAATGATGTAACAGTAGAGTAACACTGATGTAAGAATAGTTGCATTGATGTAACATTAAAGGTACACTGATGTGACAATAAAGTTACATTGATGTAACATTAAAGGTACACTGATGTGACAATAAAGTTACATTGATATAACATTAGAGGTACATTGATGTAACATTAGAGGTACATTGATCCTACATCACAGTTACATTGGTGTAACACTAAAGGTATATTGATGTAACAATAAAGGTACATTAATGTAACAATAAAGTTGCATTAGTGCTACATAACCGCTATATAATTGTTACATCAGCGTTACATAAACATTACAGAATTATTACATCAGAGTTACATAAACATTACAGAATTGTTAGATCAAAGTCACATAAACTTGCAGAATAGTTACACAAGCATTGATGTAACAATAAAGTTGCATTAGTGCTACATAACCGTTATATAATTGTTACATCAGCGTTCATAAACATTACAGAATTATTACATCAGCGTTCATAAACATTACAGAATTATTACATCAGAGTTACATAAACGTTACAGAACTTGTACATCAGAGTTACATAAACGTTACAGAACTGTTACATCAGAGTTACATAAACATTACAGAATTGTTACATCAAAGTTACATAAACTTGCAGAGTAGTTACACAAGCGTTACATAACCAATAATTGAGCATTACATAACCGTTACATTATCGTTACATTATAGTTACATTATCGTTACATTATCTTTACATAACCGTTACATTATCGTTACATTATCGTTACATAACCGTTACATTATCGTTACATAACTCTAACACAGAATGCACTGTTCTACTGTTTAAAAAAACAGTTAAAACTCGTAAAAGAAATAATTTCAGTGGAGAATGTTATGGGGCTCTTTCTTTAACAATAATGTAAAAGAAATTAATTTTAAACAATAATTTCTGTTAATGCAGAAAAAGAAGGGTAAATATTGAGAATGCAGTGCGAGTAAGGTGTAAGTTAGATAATAAAATCAATTATTATGAGTCGTAAAAAAAGTTTGCGTGTGTGTAAAATATGAAAAGTCCTGCGAAAAAAAAGGATTGTTCTCTAGAATTAAAATTTCGAGCCTGTCTCGTCCGCATAGCAAATTTTATTTTTAACTTGCTTCAAAACGAGAGGACGAAATGGCTCAAAATTTTAAATCTAATCAAAACTGCTTCCAGGATCGATAAATTAGATTTTTTTCGCAGGACTAAACAAATACAATGAAACTCGATTTTCACTCGATTTGGTGGTCGCCGAAAATTCAATTTTCAACCAATTGAAATCAATTTATAGGTGACACGATTATTTTTTTAAATTGTAATTTATGAAATAGTATTTTCATATTATAATTTTTTTTATTATTTCTTTTCTTTTTTTATCTATTACTATTATTTATTATTATTATTATTATTATTATTATTATTTATTATTATTATTATTTATTATTATTATTATTATTATTATTTATTATTATTATTATTATATTTGAATTATATAATGTATATTAGATATTTTATACTTGTGTTTAAACTCATGTTTATAACAAAGTACGAACAACATTTTACTTATATTATAAATAATTTTACATAAATATTAAAATTGGTTCAAGAGTTAAACATTTTAAACAAAATTATGAACAATATTTATTTAATATGTCTTTATTTCTTTTTCTTTCATTTTGTATTCATTTTTTAATTTATGGTTCATTGATTGTTTATTTAGAGTTTATTGATCGTTTATTATTTAATTGCTAGTTATTATTCAATTGTTGCTCATTTATTACTCGTTGTTTATTCGTTATTTGTCATTTATTTATTATTTGTCATTTACTTATTATTTTTTCATTTATTTATTATTTGTCATTTATTTATTATTTGTCATTTATTTATTATTCGTCATTTATTTATTATTCGTCATTTATTTATTATTTGTCATTTAATCATTATTTGTTTATTTATTATTAATTCTTTATTTATTGTTTGTTTATTTATTATTTGTTTATTTATTATTTGTTTATTTATTATTTGTCATTCATTAATTATTTGTTTATTTATTATTTTTTATTTAGTATTTGTCACTTATTTATTATTTATTGTTAACAAATGTTAATATTTCCTAAACAAAATTTTAAACTGATTTTATAATAACGCTGTAAATTGAAGCTTCCAAAGATTAAAAAAAAAAATGGATTGGTGATTACCATATTGAAGTCGATTTTTCGAAAAAAAAACGATTTATGCAAATTAGAGAGAAAGTAATCAAGTATATAGATGACGAATAATTACGACCGAAACACATGATTTAAAGATATTATAAATGAATAAATAAAAAAATATATATATATTATAAATAAATTAATGAGAAATATATATACATATATATACACACGTACTCAAAGTAACGATGTTATAATTAGAATATTACGCACGACTGCATTAAATTCACACTGAAAATCGATTTTATCGATAGAATTTAAAACCAAGTCACTCAAAATGTTTTTAATTGTTTTTAATAATACTTTTTTCATCCTTTCTAGACATTTTTAATAACTTTTTGAAAACAATCACCGTTAATTTTTATGTAGAAAGGCCTTCAGTTTAAGAAACATTGAGAGTGATTTTTCAATTTATCGTGAAAATTCTGTGAGTAAATCTTTGAAGAGGTATATTATTTATAATTATATGCAGTATTAATATTTGCATAATTACTGCAGTATTGCTGCAAGATTCTGATATTGTATGATTCAAATTTTCCCAGAATATTTTATATTTTATTATACAAATATTTATTGTTATGGATTTATTTCGTGTTATTTTATATTTATTTAGAAATACATTTATTCATTTAACTATTTTTTATTTTATTTTATTTTATTTTAATTATGAATAGTACCTGTAAATGATTTTTATCAGCAATTTGAAAAACAAATTAATTTCAGTTTTTCAATTTACATTTAAATTTTGTTTTTTTGTAGCCCTTTCACTCATTAAAATAAATAAAAAATAAAACTTTTTATCAGTATTTGTGACGCGCTCCGTAAAAAGGGACCTTAGGAGCAAAAGATTGTAGGTTATGTTTGATGATAGTTTTAAGGCGATTGAAACTTTTTTAATTACTTGCAGTCGAAAATAGTTTTTTCATAGTACACATACAAGGTATTCTAAAATACATCCGTTTGATTGGAAAGAATTAAAAACAAATCTTTAATCAAAAATTAGCATCAAACATAACCTATAATCATTTGCTTCTAAGGTCCCTTTCTTCGGAGCGCGACACATATTGTTATTTTAAATTTTTTATTTCGCTTTCTCAAGAAATTGTTAAATTCATTTTTTTATTTTCTAATTTTTAGCTTTGTGTGAAATAAATTATTGTTGAATTTAAAAAATGCATTTGTTATTTTTATTATTGTTATTATTATTATTATTATTATTATTATTATTATTATCACTGTTATTATTATTATTATTATTATTTTTATTATTTTATCATTGTTATTGTTGTCTCTATTATCATTATTATATAATTATTATATTTATTATTAAAAATATTATTATTAATATTTTTTATTAACATTTATTATTCATATTTATTATCAATATTTATTATTAATATTTATTATCATTATTTATTATTAATATTTATTATTAATTTTATTATTAATTTTATTCTTAATTTTTTATCCCAATTTTTTGTCTTCTTAAATTGCAGAATTTTTCAAGATAAAAAAATTGAATAAAATGCAAATTGCAATTGGACGTGCGAAGAATTTTAAAGTTAAAAAACGAAGTATTTATATGTAAGACCTGACAGCGAATCGAAAACACACCAAGATCCAAGCAATTAATTAATAATCCTTAACGAGAGCGAACTGTGAAAAAATCATTAACTGAGGAACTTCCGTTGCTCCAGTCATTTATCTAACTGTATAAATTTTATATGCAGAAATTCTGTCGAGATTCCACCCTCGTGCACAGTTTTCAAAAAAAAAAAAAAAAAAACATTCATATACTTCTTTTATTCAAATTATTATAATTGTTAATAAACAATTCGCCGAAAAACTTATAGAAAAACAAGAATTTAGAAAATTTCATTTTTAAATCATTCATCGTGAATTTGTTATTTAAAAAATAATAACTTTGAGACTATCAATTATTTTTAAAACTTACCTCCTGATTTTTAAATTTTTACAAAATTGTTGATTTAATTAATTTATATTATTTTTTTTCACTTTATAGAAAACTTTCTATTTTTTTTTTAGTTAGATTTTTCAATTTTCTACTTTTTTTATTCTGTCAATTTTCATGGGTTTACATTTTTTTTTTGCAATAAATATTTGCATTTTTTTTAGCCCAGGAATTTTGGAATTTTCTATTTTCGCAACTCTATATTTAAAATTAAAAAAATTTTTTACTTCTCAATTATTCCATCTTTTGTAGCTTTACATTTTTGAATTCTTAAAATTTTTCCTTTTGTTTCTTTATTAATTATAATTATTCTTTATTATTTATAAAAATTTCTTCATTTTTTCTATTTTTTATTTTTCCTTAGAATTTTTTCTACTTTTCATAGCTGCAAATTTTTTCTGCTAATAGAAAAATAAAATGTTTTACTTTTTAATTTTTGTTTCTATTTTATTTTGTAATTTTTTATAAATAAATTTTCTTTTCGTAATAATGTTTACTTCTTGATTTTAAAAAATTTTTTGTTTTTAAAGAATAAATAAATAAAACTGCGCACGTTGGCAGATTCCAATAGTTGGCCTAGTATCGAGTTTCAATGTTTTTCCGGAGAGTTACAAATAACAATTTATTGAATACATTATACTATATTGAGCGTCTATCATTGACATTCTTCTAGAAATTTTATTGACGATATATAAAGAAAATAAAAAAGAACTTTATCGCTACCGTTGAAATGTATATTTGCATGTACATGGTCGAAAAGTAATTTAATTAAAGAAAGGGTGTGAAATAAAAAATAAAAGACAAAATTACGAGGATGCCCAAAATATATATAAAAAAATTTATTTCCTCCAAACAGAAGCAAAATTTCAATAATTGATAACAAAAAAAAAAAGAAAAAAAAAAAAAATTCTAATTGCTAAAAAATTAACAGAATATAACATATCTTTCTTTTGGACAAATATAAAAAATTTGATTATGCAAGTAAATATGTTATGCAATAAATATGTTATACAATAAATATAATAATTGTTTAAATAATATAACAAAGTTTACAAAAAATTTAGTTTTTTAGAATTGGATGTTCTCAAAAATGCAAATTGCAATTTTTTCCTGATCTGAATTTTTGTAAAACGAATGAATTCGTAGTTTAAAAAAAAATGAATCCAAAGTTTGTTATTAGAAAATATAAAACCACATAGAAATTACAAATGGACTCCAATTAAAAAACTAAAAAAAAATTCGAATTTTTCAAAAGAAAAAATTTTGGGCAACCTCTGGAATGAGAGGAAAGAATCCAATGAGTGTTCATGAATGAAGTGATGCAAAAAAAATTCGAGAGGGTTGAAGAATCGAAGGGTGAGAGTGAAAAAGAGTGAGAGGTGATTGAGATTAAAAAAAAAATTGAAAGAGAATTTGAAAACTGAAAAGTTCTCTTGACCTCTATGAAAAGAGTTGTAATCGCGTTAAGTGAAAATAAGTTAGCTAGTTTTACGATAGCTACACGTATACATACACGTAAATAAATATTAAAAAAAAGGATGACACAATGTGTGCTTTCTCAGTTTTAAATATCAGTCTGTAAACCCGTCTCGCAATTTTCAGTTGTATTTTTTATTACAGATTTTCAAAGCGTAAAAGCAAACTATACGAATGTATAATTATTATTGTAACGACGATTAATTATTAAGCTGTATACTTATTGTTATATTGTTCCTCGGTTGAAGCGGAGACGTTTGAGTGGGAGGTGATCTATTTGTACAATCATTGCGACATTAAAATATGATTATTCATTATTGAAACTATTTTTTGAGTTTTATTTAACCATTATTTATTATTTATTTATTTTTATATTTATTTACTTTCTTATTTTTTATTTACTCGATTATGCAGAAACGCAAATTTTCTGTTTGCCCAAACTGGAATTAACCCAAATTAGAATTTTAAATTATTATTTAAGCATACATGTGAATTATGCTGTTATTTAAAAATTTTATTAAATGCGCCAAGTTATTTTTAAAGTTAAAACACTGATGAGTGGAAACGCTTTCATTTTCATTTCCACTTTCACTCACTTTCACAAGATTTTAAAAATTACCACTGTCGTATTTGAACAAATGAAAGAGAAATAGAAATCAATAGAACTTTTTTTAAAAATCAATAGTACTTGAAGTTTTGAAGTTACATTCAACAAAAGAGAAAAATTATCTCAACATCATTTGCAAGGCAGTAATTATAAAATCAATAAATATTAGACACTGGATTTTCAAAACAGAAAATATTTTATTTGCTCAGTACTGTTGAATCTAGCAAAAGGAAAATATTATTTTCGTTGTGATGAAAAATTTTGTAATCCATTTGCATCCAAGGTCAGTAAGTATTGCGTTGTTTCACAAAACATATCAAATATTTTAATAATAATATATAAATAATATATTAAATAATAAAAATATATTAAATAATATATAAATATATAAATAATAATAGATTAAATAATATATAAATATATAAATAATAATATATTAAATAATATATAAATATATAAATAATAATATATTAAATAATATATAAATTTATAAATAATAATAATATTTTAACATTAATGCACAAACTTTATTTTTATTTATTTTTTTAACTTAGTAAAAAAAAATGGAAACTTGAGAGGTACCCCAAATAAAATGCAAGGTACGATCCTGACCAATAACAATTTTATGACCCAAACTACAATTTCATGTACTGTAATGCTAAAGTATTTTTTTACTATATTTTTAATTCGTGTTTAAGCATATACATTATACTATTATTTCAATTTGATTTATTAACTGCGCCAAGTTATTTTTAAAGTTAAAAGTCTAAAGGAGAGTCCAGAATAGTTGAGGTTAGGTTTTCAACGTTTTGTACGCGTCCGATTGTTTTATTGACGCGGCATCGACGTTTAGAAGCCATCTATTCTGGGCTCTCCTAGAAAGTCGAATAAATAATCATGCCCAAGAAACAAAACAGGACTGATTACACTCAGTGTCAAAATAAATTCTTTCCTTTTTCTAAACAGAAGATAATTCATAATTACACAATAAACATCGTTTAATCATCGTCGTTAATACATCGTCTCAAAAAGGTCTCTAGTGTAATATCTTAGAATTTGTAATAATCGGAATACCACATTTAAATATAAAGTGGATATTTATTAATGAAGAAGGAAAGAATAATTGATAATAATGATTATAATTACATCAGAGAGTAGTCGACTGTAGTCGACAAGATGGTTCGACAAAGACTAACTAAGGAAGGTTTTCGTGCTCTACGCGTTCGAGTTGCGCTCACAGGTGGCAGCACCAATCAACACACACATTATTACATCTAGTCGTTAACTTGTTAGAACTCTCCACAAAATAAACCCCCGGTGGCAAACTCAAAATCGCTCTCGCGAAATACCCATGCTCTTACAGCAATACCATGAAATCAATTGAGCGAGGAAAATGATGCCACCGACCACGAGGCGGCCCGGGGTCCACACAAGTTCTTACAAGGATAAGCGAGAGGCGCTGCTTGGCGCATCGGCCGGCGGTCGATTTAAAATCAAAGACACACCAGGGCCGTGTCAATAAACCTGCAGTACCCATTTTACTATTAAATCCTTTTTAAATAACTAAAAGTAACGACCACCTCGTTACATAAATCTAATCCTTGGACTGTGGGGTACCTTTTAATACCCTCGATACTTCTTAATAATGAGCCAGATTTTTCCCTGGAATTTTCCCTTTTCCCTTTTTTTTGAATAAAATTTTATTTATTTCAGGTTCAAAGTCTGTAAAAAATGAAAGGTTTTGCATTACTTTTAGGACTTGTGATACTCAATGTCAGTTTACAAAATAAAATTCCAAAATGCCTGGAATGGTTAAATCATCTTTGTCAATATGTTAAACAAACATCGACCACACGTCAGCTGATGCTTCTAATCGATGAAAATTCCATCAGCGAAAGTCAAACAATTTTTAATATTGTTCGCAGACTAAAAAGAAACTCACCCGTAATTGAGACTAGTTTTCAAAATATTCCAAAACATTTCCAGAACAGTCCAAAGCATTTCCGGAACAATCCGAAGAATTTCCAGGACATTCCAAAACATTTCCAGAACATTCCGAAGCCTTTTCAAAACATTCTGAAACAATCCCGATATAGTAAGGAAACAATTCCACAAGGGTTGTTTTTGAAAAATCCAAGAAGAACGACTCTTTTCGTTGCAATTAGTATGTTCAAGAGTGGATTTTATGATACAAAGCAGATGGAATTTTTGGAAAGCGTGTCAGGGTATAAAATTAGACCAAAAGTTTTGCTCATCTTCTTATCGGATCGAGAAAAATCAAATTACGAAAAACTACTGCGTAGAATGTGGTCTCGAAGATTCCTAGACGTGACGATTCTGGAAATTGTTGAAAAGAAACCGGATTTTGAACGATTCTTAGATTTAAAGAAAAGTTGCAAAAAGGTCACGGTAGTCGTACATCAATATAACCCTTTCAGAAACGAGTACAAAAGAAAAAGGCATTCTAGGCGTTTAGAATGGTTTCCTAATAAGTTGAAAAACCTTCACGGATACGAAATGAAGGCTGCATTAGTTCAACTGTCTCCAAATGTTTTAGTAACTCGAAATTCGACCGGGCATCCTGTAAACTTTGATGGCTATGATGTTCAGTACGTTTTGTCTTTGGCTAGGTCGATGAAATTTAAAATTACATTCCTGCCAACTTTTAAAGAAAGTTTTGGAAAATACAACTGTAGGGAAAAGAGTTTGACTGATGGGTTTGTACATCAGTTGTTGGACAACGAGATACAATTTATTGTGGTAAGTTCATTGACAGGAATAGATTGCGTACATGAAGAAGTCGTACTCTCACCCAGTGGGGTTTATGTTGTCGTTGGAGTTAAAAAGACACACGCGAAATCTTGGTTTTCGTTTGAAAAAGCAAGAGAAAATGGAATTAGTTTTCAGAGTGGGAATGAAGATGGTTTTTCTAATAAGGATCAACTTGGTCTTCCAAACAAAGGTCAAGTTAGTCCTGTGAATAAAGGCAACGTTGGTCTTTTAAACAAAGATCAGGATGTTCTTCCAAACAACGACCAAGTGGGTCACCCAAAGAAAAACACGGATGATCACCCAAACGAAGACCAACTTCGTCTCCCAGAGAAAAACCAGGATGATCTCCCAAAGAAAGACGAACATGGTCTTCCAAACGAAGGCCAAGAAGGTCTCCCAAACAAAAACCAACTTGGTCTTTCAGACAAACGCCAAGATAGTCTCCCAAACAAAGACCAGCTTCGTCTCCCAAAGAAAAACTTGGATGATTTTCAAAACAAAGACCACCTTCGTCTTCCAAATGAAGGCGAAGATAGTCTCCCAAAAAAAAGCCAGCTTGGTCTTCCAAAGAAAAACCAAGATGTTCTCCCAAACAAAGACCAGCTTCGTCTCCAAAAGAAAAACCTGCATGATCTCCAAAAGAAAAACCAGGATGATCTCCCAAACAAAGACCACTTTGGTCTTTCAAACGAAGGCGAAGAAAGTCTCCCAAACAAAAACCACTTTGGTCTTCCAGACAAAGGCCAAGGTCTCCCAAAGAAAAGCCAACTTGGTCTCCCAAAGAAAAGCCAAGATGTTCTTCCAAACAAAGGCCACCTTGGTTTTTCAGACGAAGGCCAAGGTAGTCTCCCAAACAAAGACCAGCTTCGTCTCCCAAAGAAAAACTTGGATGATCTTCAAACCAAAGACCACCTTGGTCTTTCAGACGAAGGCCAAGAAGGTCTCCCAAACAAAAACCAACTTGGTCTTTCAGACAAACGCCAAGATAGTCTCCCAAACAAAGATCAGCTTCGTCTCCCAAAGAAAAACTTGGATGATTTTCAAAACAAAGACCACCTTCGTCTTCCAAATGAAGGCGAAGATAGTCTCCCAAACAAAAGCCAACTTGGTCTCCCAAAGAAAAACCAAGATGTTCTCCCAAACAAAGACCAAGATGTTCTCCCAAACAAAGACCAGTTTCGTCTCCAAAAGAAAAACCTGGATGATCTCCAAAAGAAAAATCTGGGTGATCTTCAAAACAAAGACCACCTTGGTCTTCCAGACGAAGGCCAAGATAGTCTCCCAAACAAAAGCCAGCTTGGTCTTTCAAACGAAGGCCAAGATAGTCTCCCAAACAAAAGCCAACTTGGTCTCCCAAAGAAAAATCAAGATGTTTTTCCAAACAAAGACCATCTTGGTCTTCCAGACGATGGCCAAGATAGTCTCCCAAAGAAAAACCAGGATGTTCTCCCAAACAAAGATCACTTTGGTTTTTCAGACGAAGGCCAAGATAGTCTCCCAAACAAAGACCAGCTTCGTCTCCCAAAGAAAAACTGGGATGATCTTCAAACCAAAGACCACCTTGGTCTTTCAGACGAAGGCCAAGATAGTCTCCCAAACAAAGACCAGCTTCGTCTCGCAAAGAAAAACCTGGATGATTTTCAAAATAAAGACCACCTTGGTCTTCCAAACGAAGGCCTAGAAGGTCTCCCAAACAAAAACCAACTTGGTCTCCTAAACAAAGACCAGCTTGGTCTTCCAAACGAATATCAAGGAAGTCTCCCAATGAAAGACCAAGTTCTTCCAAACAAAAACCAAAACAGTTTTCTGAAAGGAGTTCAAAGTCTTCAAAGCAAACACCAAATTGGTCGTTCACGCAAAAACCAAATTGATCATCCAAACAAAAACGAAATCAGTTTTAGATATGAGGACCAGGTAGATTCTGCTAACAAAAAGAAAGTTTCACTAACCTTCGGTAAGCACTTTTTCCTCCTGGGGGCCATAGTTGTTTTCCTGACAATTGAATCTCTGTTGAAAATATTCGATAATCGCTATTGGAACCCGATGTTTGTCATTCAAATGATCCTACAAAGCAGCGCACCCTTCTTGCCTGAAAAATCGAACCAGCGAATTGTATTTGTTTACGTAACCATCATCAGCTTTTTTGTCTCCTCGGATATTTACTCTGCACTGATGGACGTTAGTTTCACTGACGAAACGGACATAACCATCAAACATTTAACCGAATTGGATCAGGCAGATGTTCAAATTATAGGGCACAAGAATTCGATGGATCTTGCTTCGCAGGTCGAGGACGAACTTGTCCAGAGATTATTACGAAAAATGAAAAAGGTTTCTGATCCAGTACAACAATGTCATTCGCTTTTGTCTAATCGTAAAAATGTTGCTTGTATTGTACGAGAAAGTAACGCGATGTTTTTAGGTCAACTAAAGGACAGTGAAGGTCAGCCGATCGTAAAAATTCTCAAGTCTTCAATTTGGCAGAGTCTTGATTCGTTTTTACTAGAGCCGAATTCACCGTATGTTGAAAAGTTCAGTGAAATAACGAGCAGGTTGAGGCAAGCCGGACTGCTCTTCAAATGGCAAAGGGACTCGATTCGGCAAAATTTTAAAATACCTGATGGTCGGTATTTAAATCTCTTGGAGAACCAGAGAAATTTACTTGTCGTGATGATCGGAATCGTTTCTGTTGGATATGCCGCTTCCTTTATCGTTTTTGTAATCGAAATGATCATTGGGAAGATAACAAAACGAAATGTATCTAACTAGTGCCGTAACTAGTAAGGCACCATCGGTGCCCGAGCTACTATCATATCCACAATTTTAGTTAAATTTTATTTCCTTCTGATTTAGATTTTCAGGAATTCAATAAAATTGTTTATAAATTAAAATTAAAAATTAAAAAAATTAAAATTAAATTATAATTAAAATTATTTTCGTGTGGGGCACAAGTTTAACTAGTCACGTCATTGCAGGATGATGCTACAAAAGCAGTGTTGTCAAATTTCCATTGTGTTGTGAATTTCTTGGCACAAAATCAAACAAATTTTGATGGACAATTTTTTATTTGTAGAAGTTTGAAAAAAGGCACAACACCTTTATTCTGTAATGATAAATTCGAAATATTTTCAGTCACAATTTGTATCTACGTGTAATAAAAAATGTTATAAAAAAGTAATTTCTTGTTATTGCAAAACAATTATAATATGATTTAAAAAAATTATAAATAATATAATATAATGCAAAACTATTATCAAAAAGCTATAAACTCTCAAGGATGTAAATAAAAAATAATCAGGGACGGATATTAAAGTACTTCCGGTGTCGATTTTTATTTTATTTCTACTTCGTGTTTGACACATAAAATAGTAAAACCCAGAAAAAAGTTTTGTAGGTATTTTTAAACTTTTTGCTCTATTTCGTAAAAGAAAAATGTGTTGTAGCCTTATTGGTTAGTCGATTGTCAATTCCATTCTCCCCACTCTTAGGGACCCACCCACCGCTTCTTAGTGGATGGATTTGTGATTATATAAGCCGTAACTCGTTATATAAGCGTAATCGTGTGACCCTTTAAATAGTCTCTACTTACATTAGGGAGCCACAGTATTTCGTCAGTCTAGAATTTATCAGGTAAGCTCACCTGGTTAATAATTTTTTATAATTAATCATTAAAATTCACTATTACATAAATAAGTAAAATCCATAATTCAAAATCCATAAATACATCATTTTCTAGTGTACAATTATGTCGACCTTTAAGTACTATTTGGGCGCCTGGATGGCTATTGCCACAATAATTTTTGGTAAGCTAAAACACTATTTGATGTTTTTTACATTTTTGCAAACTCATATTACATTTTTTGTTGTTGTAAAAGTAGTTTTATTATGATTTTATTATAATTATTTTTGTTTTTGTTATTATACTATTCATAGTGTGCTTGTGCGCATGTGTAACTGTCATAGTGTGCTTGTGCGCATGTGTAACTGTCGTAGTGTGCTTCTGCGCATGTATAACTCTCATAGTGTGCTTCTGCGCATGTGTAACTCTCATAGTGTGCTTCTGCGCATCTGTAACTGTCATAGTGTGCTTCTGCGCATCTGTAACTGTCATAGTGTGCTTCTGCGCATCTGTAACTGTCACAGTGTGCTTCTGCGCATCTGTAACTGTCACAGTGTGCTTCTGCGCATCTGTAACTGTCATAGTGTGCTTCTGCGCATCTGTAACTGTCATAGTGTGCTCCTGCGCATCTGTAACTATCATAGTATGCCACTGCGCATATGTAACTTTTAGAGTACACTGCGCATGTGTAACTGTCATAGATCTCATCTCAATTATTATACAAGGTGTGCCGCCTTAAGGCGAACTTGATAAAGGTATTAATAAAACCTGACCACGAACAAGAAGAAGAAAAAGAAGTAGAAGAAGAAATAGAAGAAGAAGAAGTAGAAGAAGAAGAAGTAGAAAAAGAAGTAGAAGAAGAAATAGAAGAAGAAGAAGTAGAAGAAGAGAAAGAAGTAGAAGAAGAAATAGAAGAAGAAAAGTAGAAGAAGAGAAAGAAGTAGAAAAAAAGAAAGAAATAGAAGTAGAAGAATAACAAAATAGAAAAAACTGAATCAAAAAGTCCTTTGCAACTTTTCGAAATTTTGAGCCGTTTCGGAGTTACGGCGATTCGAAGTTTTGACAAATCAGGTGCCTGCTGCTGTACCGACGCGGCGTCGTAGTGGTACCGTTCAGCTGCGCGGTCACGTCGTCACAATGGAGGGGATAGATAACTCGCTCTCTCGCTGACCATTGAGCAACTTTAAACTCTCATAACTCCGGAACGGCTCAAAATTTCGAAAAGTCGTAAAGGACTTTTCGATTCAATTTTTTCTACTCTATCTTAAAAGTTAAAAATTAATTAAATTAATACCTAAAATTAGTTATATTTTCCCAGAAGTGAGAGCTTTACCACCAGGTGTGGAGGATGATGCTAATGAATTCTTTCGTGTCGAGAAGGACTATAGTGACTACAGTGACGAAAGTATAAAGCATTTAAAACCAATTCAAATGAAAAATTTGAAACCCATTCCATTTTTAGCTTTTTTGAGAGATAAAGCTGGTGATATTTTCTGCGGAGCAAGTATAATCAGTAATAAACACATCTTGACTGCAGCTTCCTGTTTAGATAATAAGGAAGACGGAGAAATTATTGTCACTCTTGGTTATACGAAATCCTTTGAAGGATCAACAATTTACTATCTTTCAGAGATATTTATTCCCAAAGAATATAGACCACCTAACAAAATAAATGTTATTGCTAAGTCTGATATTGCGGTTCTTAGAGTAAGTCAATTCTTATCAGTTCCTTGTCAAATGAAATATCACGAAAAATTATGCCTACTTGTGAATATAAAATTTATACTCTTTTAAATGTTTAAAAATACATTTCTTTTTTCAAACTTCAGCTCAATAAGAAACTTGAAGGTGACATTTGGAGAATGGTCAAAATCGCAAGAAATGAAGATTTGGAATTTGAAAATAGTGGAAATGAATGGAATGCTTATCATACAGCTCTAAAGTCTGAATATAATGTGAAGGTTGAGAAATTTCGTGCTAAATTAAGTTCGAAATATATGGAAAAAGATTCCAAAGATTGTGCAAAATATTACCAATTCTCTAAACAAGACTTTCTTTGCAGAATGATAATTACATTTGATAAACATGTGAGAAAATTTTTAACAATTAGTATATTATAGAATATTTACAATTAGTGTTAATATTATAGAATATTTACAATTAGTGTTAATATTGTTGAATATTTAACATAAAAATCTATTATACATTTTTTTCTAATTCTCTTCCCATATTGCACAAAATATTGCTTATATCTTCTACAATATATTGCTTCTACAATATATTTTCTTTTTAATGAAAAAAATAAACTTACATTAGTTTTTATAAACTGGAAGTAAGACAATTTTACTTTTTTAGTTTCTTCATGGATCACCTCTTATTTATAAAAATGAAAATAATGTTCCATATCTTCGTGGAATTACATTAAACTCAGAAATGTTCAGAAGTAAGAATAAACGTGAAGCTTATCCCGCTTTTTTTACAAATGTTGCAAATTACGAAGTTTTTATTGAAAAGGCACAAAAGTGATTAAATTGAATTAATGTACAATAAAAGAAATGTTACGTTGAATTTACAATAAAAGAACATTTATCAAACTTACACGTTTTATGTTTTTTAACAGAAGAATTATTTCTTTAAAACCACTCAAAAACCAAAAAAAAATCAAAACCAGAGTAAATAAAATATAAATTACAATACAAAAAAAAAATAAAAAAAAAATAATAAAAAATACAGAATAAAATTTATAAAAAAAGAGTAAAAACTAAATTTTATAAATTTTATTTATTTTAAAAATGTGTCAAAAATTTTTTATTACAATTTTTTATTACATTTTTTTTATATTTTAATTTTATAATTTTTGATTCTTCAACATAAAATTAATATAATAATAATAATAATCGACAATTTCATTCATTTATTCATTCATTCATTCATTCATTCATTCATTCATTCTTTCTTTTCAAAAAACTGGAATTTTATAAAGAAAATATAGTTTCAAAGAAATATAAGGTAATGTAAATTCTTATTTCGTACAGAAGAATTGTTTACTTCTTAAAAAAAAAAAAAATATTAAAAGAAATGTTTGTTAATTAAAAAATTAAATTATTTTAAGAAATGAAAGTAAAATTGATATATTGATTATAAAATTTTTTTTCTTTTAAATTAATAATTTTTATAATAATTTTTTCTTTTAAAAAATTTAGTAGCTTTTTCAAAACAAATTCGACAAAATTTCTGTTGATTTTTCAGATATTTATTGCATAAACAAATATTCTAAAACCCTCGTAATATTTCAGAAACAAATTTTCTAAAAATTTCTTGAATGTTTGCAATCTTTTAAACTTTAAATACTTGAATAATATAATAGATAAAATTTAAGAAACTTTTTTTTTATTTTTAAACTTTTTTTAAATAAATTTTATTTTATTTTGAACTGAAAAACACATGGAGTTATTAAACTTCATTATAATACAAGTTATAATAGTTAAATTTAGAGTAATAAATTAAAACTAATATTCTTACAACTTTTTAGATACCTTTTGGATTTGCTGTTAAAATTTGATCATGAATTTTAAATAATGATAATAATATTTGATTTTAAAATATTGTTGAAATTTTTGAAATATTTAATTTCAAAATACAGTTTCTCGCGCTTTAGCGCGCGTATATTTAGCTAGTAAAAAACAAAATAAAATATAAACTTAAAAAAAATGTTAATTATATTCTTCTGAAAAATTTTTAATTTTCTACTAAAATATTTTTTTTTATTTCTTGTTGTTGTTATTTTTAAATAATTTTCTCTCTACAAGAAAGTAAAATTATTCATGAAATGTTGATAATTTTGTTCTAGGTTTAACCATTTTATGTGTTAAAAACGACAATGAAATAAAATAAAAACCGACCCGTCAAATAATTTTCTATCTATCCTATACAGTTTTCAGTTTTATTAAATATCTAGTACGATTATTGATTTAAAAAAGACTAATTGAAGATTGCAAAATAATTAAAACAGGTGCATGATAATACACACGTGTGGAATTTAAGGATTTACAAAAGAAGCTGATTATTTCTTGGATCTATAAGAAATCCAATTTTTTCATAATCTCTCATTTATAACAATGTATCTTTAATCGATAACGACATTTTAAAAGAGAAACCAATGATTTAATATTTAAAGGTTGAAATTTTAATTCACAGCTTAAAAATTGATACTGGGAAATATTTTTCTTCGAAACAATGTCGTCAGATTTAATCAATATTGGTGATAAAAATCATATCAGTTCATTCAGATTCACACCTGGATGATAAAAATTGAGACTTCGATAAGAAATGAATTTTTCCTTGACTACTCTTATTGACGTGATTGATCTTTCTATTATTGTCGTGTAAAAAATGCTGTTTCCTCTTTATACCTCTACTGCTAAGTTTCTTCTGCTAAACACAGTTTTAAGTGAAATTTTAAAAATCTGATCTTGTAGAAATAAATTAAATTTTAAGTTTAATTTATTGCATTTTAATTCATTGCTTCAATAAAATATTTATTTACAATTCAATTACCAATGGAGTGGATCAATCTTTATTTGTTGATGAGTGTTTTTCTAATCGAGTCAGTTCTCACAGAAGAATATCACTGTGTTTGGAACGGAATTTGTCCCGAAAAGAAATCTGTTCCTTTTCACACTAATGTTTCTGCGACAACGCTTACGGGGTTTGACAAACAAAGGGAAAAATTAAAAAGAAGGTGTCCACATTTCTTTGAAAATGGCATTGGTATGTTAATTTTCATTTTGTTTCTTGTTTTGTGTAGTCAAATGTGACGTTTGCACATTTGTAACTGTCACATGTGTCTATTGCGCGTGTTCAGCAATTGTAGGTGATTACTGCGCATGTTTACAAGTCATTGGTGACTACTGCGCATGTATAGTAGTCACAGGTGGCTACTGTGCATGTATAGTAGTCGCAGGTGACTACTGCGCATGTATAGTAGTCGCAGGTGATTACTGCGCATGTTTACAAGTCATTGGTGACTACTGCGCAAGTGCAACAGACTTAAGTGACTACTGCGCATGTGCAACAGACGTATGTGTCTACTGCGCATGTGCAACAGACGTATGTGACTACTGCGCATGTGCAACATACTTAAGTGACTACTGCGCATGTGCAACAGAAGTATGTGACTACTGCGCATGCGTAGCAGTTGTATGTGACTACTGCGCATGCGTAGCAGTTGTATGTGACTACTGCGCATGCGTAGCAGTTGTATGTGACTACTGCACATGCGTAGCAGTTGTAGGTGTCTACTGCGCATGTGTTACTACCATGGAAATCTTTTTAGCATTATTATTCTTGCAAATTATATTTTTTAATTTGCATTATCAAATGAAAAACCGATTTTTAATATACTGTCAAATTGTTTGTTACAATCAATTATTTGTTACAATGTAACAAATAATTAAAGAATATAATAAATAAAATAATTGAAGAATGTAATAAATAAAATAATTAAAGAAATAAATTTAAAACAGAAAATCCGGAAGTGTGTTGCCAGGCAGACCAAATTGATATACTGGACGATGAACTGAAGAAAGCCCAAGGAATTTTCGGCAGATGTTCAACGTGCTTGAAAAATCTTTTCAAATATTTTTGTGATATGACTTGTGCCAAAGATCAAAGCAGATTTATGAAAGTTTCAAAGGTTTCCGGTCCATGCGTCAAAGAAACTCATGTATTTTGTTTTTTATTTCTTAATTTAATACGATGTGATACATTTTTTTTCTTTTATTTACACTTCGTATTAGTGAGTTTACACCGATGCGCTTGCAGGAGGCGTGTAATGCAAATGCGTATCTGAAAAGAGAGTAATTATATCGGTGTAAACCCACTCTGTTGATAATTAGTTTTCATAATTTATTTTACCGAATGAAAAAAATGTAAACAAATAATTTGGAATTTTTGATGAATAATTGTTTAAAATTAAAGATGTATCTTTCGGAAGAGTATATAAACGCAACTTACGAATCGTGTAAAGGAACAGTTGTACCAACAACTGGACAATTGGCTCTGGATTTAGGATGTGGGGAACACACAGCTGCTGATTGTTCTCCGAAACGGTAAGCTTCCATTTACGCATTGAGATAATTATTTTAATATTATGATCAAAATTATGATAATCGTTTTTAGTTTCCCTACCTTCTTTTATTTTTCCCTCCTTTTGTTCCTGCCATCTTCCTCTTATTCAACTCTTCATCTCTTCCTTTTCATCTTCCTACTCTTCTTTTCATACTACTTTTTTGGTTCCATTCTAATCTTATTTATCTCTTAATTTCATCTTCTTTTACTCTTCCTCCTCATCCTATTAATGTGTTCCTCCTCCTTTTAATCAATTCCTCTTCTAATTCCAATAATTCCTCATACAAACCTCGATCTGCTCCTAATCTTATCTTCCTCGTATTCCTCTCTTCCGCCTCTTCCTACTAATGTCTTCCTCCTCCTTATACTCTCTTTCTCTTCTAATTTCTCTAATTCCACTTATAAAGCTTGACCTGTTCTTAATCTTATCTTCCTCTAATTCCTCTCTCCCTCTCTTCTTCATTCTCCCAATAATGTCTTCCTCCTTCTTTTAAACTCTACCTCTTCTAATTCCCTAATTCCTCTTATACTCCTCAACCTGCTTCTAATCTTATCAGCCACCTCGTATTTATTGATGTAATCTAGTCAGATATTAATATTTTCAAGATGTCTGTGAAATTACACCGAGCTTTTGAGATCCAGAATAGCCCCACGTAAGGAAAATAACAAAAGCTCTAAAAGTCTCAATGTTATTTTAGGCCCTTCGTCCGAAATTTAATTAAAAGTTTAAAAAAGTTGTCATTTCTATTAATCTCGACAAGAATTGATGTAACATCGTCAGATATTAATATTTTTAAGATATCTTCGAAATTACACCAAGCTTTTGAGATCCAAAATAGCCCCACGTAAGGAAAATAACAAAAGCTCTAAAAGTCTCAATGTTATTTTAGGCCCTTTGTCCAAACTTTAATTAAAAGTTTAAAAAAGTTGTCA
>WNHD01000229.1:8512-52563 GCA_011057455.1 Ganaspis sp. Gsp50 | reverse complement strand
TAATTTGAAATCTTAGGAAATTACTTTTGCAATAACCCTAAGAGCATTAATTAAAAAATTTGTATTTTTAAATTAATAGCAAGAGATTAACTAACTTTTTTAAAATTTTTGAACATTACTATGTTATTCTTTTTTTCTTCATTCCAAAATTCCCTTTTTATTGAAGAAAATCCCCTTTTTTAAAATTTAAAATCCCCTTTTGCACCTAAAATTGAAAGAAAAAACGACTGTAATTCCTGATTACGTTATTGTACGTTAAATTATTATACAAAAGTCTATTAACTGTCAAAGCAGAACATTTTTTAAACAGACTTTCAATCAAAATATGTTTTGTAAATTAAAAGTTCTAATTTGCAGAGGAAATATAACCTTTATTTATCTTTACGCCCAGCTGACAATAATTTGTTTCTAAAGTAAAAACATGACACGTTGTGTAAAAGTTTTGCGTGACATAACCTTTTCCAGTGTTATTTACTCTTTTGGGAGTAAAAATAAATTATTAAACTTAACACAAATAGGCATAGAAACAAAGATATTACACATTTAATTATACTCCCGCAATTTAAATGAAAAATATCAATTTTCTGTGTAAATTTGGCACAGAAAGACAGTTTATTGAGCACACGACCACTTGAAGTTGCCCATAAAACAAAATTGTTTTCTAATCTAGAAATAAAATGTTTGTTTGTAAACAATAGAGATTTAAAATTCTCCCGGTGCGAAAGTGGCGCCACCACTAACTTTAAGGCGCAGTCACATCTGTCACATGACAGATTAAAGAAGCTTATATTCAACCAATCAGGTAACAGTTGGTTTTTTCTGCTATTCTCTGATTGGTCAAATAATTCCCAACCATAAAATAGTTAAATAATAATCACGTTACGTACATTTTTTTTATATTCCTCTTTGTTGTGTTTTTTATGTATGTATTAAACAAATTAAAAGAAATGTTGTGTAATGAAAGATATTTGTAGGTTTTGCGTAGGTTCTTCTGTTCTTGCACGTTTTTACGAAACCTTTAAACAAATTATTTCAGATAAATAGCCTATTTCAAACTATTTCAGAATATTTCGTAACAGCAAAATACATTCTTCAAGGGAATGAAATTCGTAACAACGTATTTGTTGTAGCTACATTTGCATTCAGAGTTTTGGGTCGTTTGATAAACATTAATGTTTAAAATATTTGAAATTGCAAAAAATTTAAGATTTAAAAACTACTTTTGAATTATTACAATGATTTTCGAAAGTTGGTCCAAAAAGAGAATTTTGCAAAAGTACGAAATAGTGTTACAAATATAATTGGCTGCTTAAAACATTCCGAGAAAATTGAGCCTTTTCTACCAATCAGTGAATTGGGTGTTTTTTCTTTCTTCAATTGACAGTTTCGTAATTTGACCGACATCGCGCATCATTCGCTGAAAGCCTTTTTTTTCGTGAGTTGCTTATCTCGAGAACTTGCATAATTCAAGGTTAACTTTCGCGACCACAAGATGGCGTACAATATGCGACGCTACTTTGACGTCCCTGTTTTAAAGTAATATTGTTGTTTCTGCTGGAAAAATGTGAAAAATTGCAGTCGGCCACGCTCCATCCGGTCTTCCTACGTTTTTAATGAATAATGTGGTGGACAGAAATTGTTTTAAATCGGGAGTTTGGACCAATCAACGTATTTGGATCGGTGCACGCACTCTACGCGCGGTAGGCACCGTCGCGATTGGCCAACTTGCGAAAGGATGGCTCCGTGAAAGAACATGGCTGCGACACAAGCCGAGAGCCAACAAAACGATGTGAATTTGAGTGAGTCTGTGAAATGCGTGCAAAAACGTCCACAAGTCGTTGCGAATAGTGCAAGTGCTAGTGCAAAACAGCAGCTGGATCAGGAGCCGGCCGATAAAACAGCCACCCGGGGCGCGGCCCAGCTGCTGAACTATGTGAAGCGCGCGGACTCAGGTTTCGAGATGAGTCAATACCGTGAGGACATTGGCGGACACACCGCCGCCGAGGTCAAATCTCCCCGTGAACCCCAACAGAACAACCCCCAGGATCAGCAGCAAACCGCCAACGACGCCTCTGGTCCTGGCCATCCAGCAAATCACCCAAGTCATCATTTTGCACCCAACCGCGATTACTCCGATGAGTATGCATCCAACAAGAGCAACGAGTTTTCCAAACAACACGCCGAATATCCCGGCAAACAAACCGCCCCAGATTACGGTAAACAACTACCCAACGAGCCCGAGCGAGGTGTTCATCATCAAAGCGAGATGGAAGAACATTACTCCGTTTCCAAGATAGAACCTCGACTTGCTCACATAGGCGCCGGCCCCGGAGCTTTCCCGGGACAACCGAGGTTCCTCTCGGGTCAGAGTATATCCCAGGCGACAGGCCCAACCCCTACGCTTAATCAGCTGCTCCAGGCATCCAGCCCAATGCATCGGTTTCATTCCAATTATCCTGCAATTGGATCTGAGTCCTATCAGCAGCCCTGGCCTATGCAACGACCCCCGGTCGTTCCCCCTGTTTATCCACAACCTGGACAACGACCTCCACAAACGGTAATTTTCACTCAATTCATATTTCTATTCTCTTTTTTTATCTTTTTCTATCAAAGCATCCTCCCTCAACCTTATTATTTATTCATTTTATAATAATGTTTATTATCTCCTTTTCGTTCAATTGTTACTTTTTCATTTTAATCTCACAAATTGTCAATTTTTTAAGTTATTCTATAAACGGTTTTTTTCGAGTAGAAATAATTGTCCGAGAATAATAATAAAGAGTAAGTTTTTAAAGGTGGAATTATTTTGTAGTCTGGAATTTAAAAGACCAAGTGTATTTAAAAATCGAAGAGTATTTAAACATCGAAATTGTATTCACAAAATATATTCAAAAGATCTATTCAAAAGATGTATTCAAATCTAAAAGTACTCAAAAGTCAAGTATTCAAAATCTAAGTTTTCAAAAGTGATCCACGTGAAAAATCCATTCAAATAATTTTTTTCCATAAGAACTTTCTCTTTGAAGAAAAACTCGTGAAAAAAAGTTTTTTGAAAATTCTTTATTGCAGTGGCAAACAAAATAATTAATTTTAATTTTAAAAAAGGACGTTTGCTATTGTTTTTTTAATATCCGTTTAGCTTTTCAAACAAATTCATGAAAATTTATCTGTGAAACATTATGAAAATGTCAAAATAACTTTCAGGATAATAAACAAAGTTTAGGTTAATTTAGAAAACTCTTTGATAGAAACATATTTTTTGATGGAAACATACTTTTTGATAGAAACATACTTTTTGATGGAAACATACTTTTTGATAGAAACATACTTTTTGATAGAAACATACTTTTTGATAGAAACATACTCTTTGATGCAAACATACTCTTTGATGAAGTAATTTATTAATTAATTGATTATTTAAATAGTCAATTTCTAGTTAGAATTATACATTTCTTGAAAACCATAAAATTCTACAATTATGTTTTTTTGTTTCCCATTACGCGTAATGGGAAAGTTTTCTTTCTTTTTCAAAACGTTTTTTTTTTAATAACCTAAAATGCAGACAAATGTTTTTTATGTGATTAATGTTTAAAAATGTAGACAAATGTTTTTTATGTGATTAATGTTTTAAAATGTAGACATCATTGTTTATTTTCTTCTATAAACATTTGACAAAAGTAAAGCAGACTTTTTTTCTAACTAAAATACACTCTCATTATTGATGAGAATGTAAAAAATAATCAACAAAAAATGTCTTGATCAGTAATGAACTAAATAACAAATTAAAAGTTTCGTTTATCCAAATTTTTCGAAAAATTAAAAAAAAGTTGAAACAAATTTATTTATTTATCTTATTTTTATCTTTATTTTTGTAATTGTAACAGGATTTACAAATTTTTATTTTACAGTAAAAATCTTTAAATTCGACACTAAAGGAAGATTTTTATGAACATTAAATTCATTTATCTGAAATAAATGAAAATTGTAAAAAAAAAAATAGAATTTTTTTTCACTTTTGTCAACCTAACCTTAAAATTACTTATTGATTACATTAACCTAAAATTGATGATCACTGTTTGTTGTTTAGTGACAGATTTATCAATGCAAATATAATACGGTTTTGTTACTATTCTTTTTGTACGAAACGGTAATTTCGAAAATAAGTAAATTTTTTATTCAAATATTTATTTAAAGACGTGTTAGGATATTCGTGCAGAAAAAAGATGAAAATATCCTTGAAAAAAAGTATCGATAGCCAATACGTATGTGCTTCATTGATAAATTAATTGCTTAATTAAACAATAAAAGTTCTGCATTAGAGGATTAAATATCCATTATGAATATTAATTTTCTTTTGATTCATTAAATTTCATTTGATTCAGAACTTGGATTTTTATCTGTTTGTGTATTTATTTACAATTAATTATAATTTGTTTGCTTATTTAGTTTTTTGTTTATTTAGTTATTTGTTTATTTAGTTATTTGTTTATTTAGTTATTTGTTTATTTAGTTATTTATTTAGTTATTTATTTAGTTATTTATTCAGTTATTTACTTAGTTATTTATTTAGCTGTTTATTTAGTTATTTATACGACGCTGAAGTTCGCAACGTTTTTTTTTCGTTTACAAAATATAAAGAAACAAATTTTTACTATTTTCAAATTTTCTAAACATTTAAAAAGTTGTAAATAAGTACGGGAACAAATATTAATAAGTAAATATTTGCTTTTTAGTTTTTCATAAACGAAAAGAAACGTTGCAAACTTCAGTATCATTTATTTATTTAGATATTTATTTAGTTATTTGCTTAGTTATTTATTTAGATGTTTATTTAGTTATTTATTTAGATATTTATTTAGATATTTATTTAGTTATTTATTTAGCTTTTTATTTAGTTATTTATTTAGATATTTATTTAGTTATTTATTTTGCTGTTTATTTAGATATTTATTTAGTTATTTACTTAGTTATTTACTTAGTTATTTATTTATTTAGCTATTTTTTTAGTTAGTTATTTATTTAGCTTTTTATTTATTTAGTTATTTATTTATTTATGTATTTTTTTTTTATTTTTTTTTTTATTTAAACTCTTATACGGGCTACAGCAATAAAATGCCCTTTAGTACAAAGTACTTATAAAATAATATATAAATAAATAAAACACACGGATTATAATTTTTAAAAAGCAAACAATAACTAGGAAAGATATGAAATAAAAGAAAAATGTAATGAAAACAAAAACAAATAATATCGTATGTTTAATAAATAAAATAAATGAAATAAAAAACAATAGAAACAAACGGAGAACAAAAAATTATGGAGACAAATAAACAGAAAACAAAATAAAAAGTGAAAATGAAGCAAATGAAAGGGAAAAAATATAAACAAAAAACGAAATAAATAAATGAAAGGATCATAAATAAATTAACAGAATATAAATGAATGAACAGAATATAAATAAATAAAAAAAACCAAATGCAAAATCAAATAAAAAACGAAAGAAATAAACAACAAGAAAATAAGTAACTGAGAAGAAAACATAAATAAGTAGAAAGCAAATAAAAAACGAAAGAAATTAAGCAAAAAAAATAAGAAGGAAGCAAATAAAAAACGAAAACAAAAAGAGAATAAAAAAAGTGACATCTCTAAGGTAAAAACTGCATAACAAGAAAGTAATAAAAAAGTACCTTTAAAACAAATTAAATCCAAAGTGTCAAAAATAAAAGAGAAATAACTAAATAAATCATTAAAATTTATATAATAATAAATGAAATGATTAAATAATAAATTAAATAATTAAATAATAAATGAAATATGTATAAATAAAAATTAAAATACATATAATGTAAATACGATAATAATAATAACAATATAATTAGTACTTATATTACTTTAATTTATATCCGTACCAAAGAAGGGATTATATTGTATAAACTATGTATTAGTATACAAGGAGTAAATAAATTCTATTCTATTCTATTCTAATAACAATATAATTAATATAATAATGATTCGAATATCCAATTAAATATTAAATAATATTAATAATAATAACAATAATAATATTATAATAATGTTAATTACCTTGATAATAGTAATAATATAGTAATTATATAATATTAATAATATAGTAATTATATAATAGTAATAATATAGTAATTATAAAATAGTAATAATATATCATTAAATTGTTGACTGAAATACTTTTTATAATAAACATAAATTATGCAATGTGATCTGAAACTAAATTGGTTTATTTTTTGTCAGGGTTCGCCACGACTACATCCTGGTCCAGGAACGCCAAGCTCTCCGACTCCCATGCCATATCAACCGTACTCGCAACGTTATTCTTCACCAGCGAGACCACACTCACCCTATGGCCACCATCAGGTAAACATTGTCAGCATGTCATTTAAATAAAAAGCACTATAATAAAATATTTATCATTTAATAGTGTTTATTAAAATCTAACGAATCTTGCTCTTTTTTAGATGAATTCCTATTCTCAGGGTGGCCACCCCTCGAGTATATATTCAGATCAACGAGGATGGAATCAAGCTGGACCACCAAATCCACCACCTCCACCAACAAATCAAACTAGCCCATCCAGCCAATCTCCACAACGTGCTCTTTCTCAATCTCCAGCACCACCTCCTTCTGCGTCGCCGCAGCCACAACCAACTGGTCAACCACAGGTACGGCTTTATTATAAGCATATATTTGAAAATTTCCCATTAATGACCATTGTCTGGTGCACAACTTTTGTAGCATAAACGATCGAGGGAAAAAAATGTTTTTTTTGTTTTTCGTTCTCAATTGTGAAGTTCGCAAGGTTTTTTTTTTCTTTCGCGAAAGAGGAAAGCACATTTTTTTGTATTTTGTAAATATTTTTATGCACGATGGAAAGGTTGTTTTGTCTTTTTTACAAAATTGGTAAATAATGAAAAGGTGATTGAGTAAACACAAAATTAGTAAAATTAATTTACTTTTTAATTAAATGTACCTAAAGTTCTGAACGTTCATTTGAACGAAATCTTTTTTTTTTTTTTTCGTTTCAATTTTTTAAAAATACTCCTTTGTAACGACGCTGAAGTTCGCAACGTTCTTTTTCGTTTACTAAATATAAAGAAACAAATTTTTACTATTTTCAAATTTTCTAAACATTTATTTACAATTTCTAAAGATTCTTTTTACATTATTTTTTTTTAAAAAAAAAGTTGTAAATAAGTACGGGAACAAATATTAGTAAGTAAATATTTGCTTTTTAGTTTTTCATAAACGAAAAGAAACGTTGTAAACTTCAGTAAAATCCTTTGTAATGAAAATGGACAATTGTTTTTAAACAATAATAACAGGAGAGTTAATAATTGTTACGTAAAATAATATTTTAGGAAATATTTTAGGAAATATTTTAGGAAATATTTCAGGACAAATCTCAATTTTTAAAAATAGAAGAATAAAAATTTCGTTCATTTGAACGTTCGGAACTTTATTTGCATTTTAATTAATGGGGAAAAAAGGTTGCAAACTTTATCATCATTTTCAATTTGTAAAATAAGTAGAACTAAATTTATGAATGTATTATAATAATGTAATGTTTAGTGGTAATTAAATTATAATATTTATCACGCTAATAATGCATTTTTTAATATTATAATATAATAATGTAATGTATAATAGTAATTAAATTATAATATTTATCAAACTAATAATGAATCAGACATTTAGGTTGAAAAGTGTGTAAAAACTGGAAGCTCGTTTCAAACCGAAATGCAAAGGCTAAGAATAAAATAATAAGAATATAATTTATAAAATAATAAGACTAGAAGAAGGGACAGATAAAATATTTTTTAAAGTATATAAATTAGGAATAGTGAAAAACAAATTGTTCTTCTGAATCGTTTCTGCTACATTCGTTGCACATCAAAACATCAAAACATAATTAATGAAGAATGGAGCTTTCACAGCTTTTTTTTTGTTCAGATTAAAAGAACATTGATTTAAAACTGAATTACAAATGTTAAAATTTGATTCAGCGATTTAGATTCAAACCACATAATTTGTATTATATTTGTAATTATATATATTCTTTTTTTTGTTTTATTTTTTTATTATTCCGTATATTCTTTTTTTTTAATAAAAAGAAAATAAAAAATACTGAAACGCAGGGCAAAAATACTAAATCGTAGTAACTAAATCTTAGTAACTATGTAATCATAAAAGTAACTAAATATCATGTAACAATTACGACGCTGAAGTTAACAACGTTTTTCTTTTCGTTTACGGAAAACAAAGAAACAATTTTTATTATTTATTTATTTATTTTTATTTATTTATTACAAACTTTATATACTTTATTATACAAAAAATTGCTATTTGGTTTTTGCTATTTGAACATTTTCAAAATATTTAAATGCAACTCGCAAAAATTGTATTTTGCCTTGTCTTTTATATTTTATATATTTCATGAATTATAAATAAATGCTGAAACTACAATTAAGTAACCAAAAATTTGCTTTTGCTGAAAATTTTATTATTTATTTTGCTTTATTTTAGTTTTTCGGGAACGAAAAAAACATTGCAAACTTTCGGTATCATACGCCGCTGAAGTTCGTAACGTTTTTTTTTTCGTTTATGAAAAATGACAAAACAATTTTGTCTGTTTTGGATTTTTTAGATATTTATTCGCAACTTTCAATGAATCTAGTTTGCATTATCTTTTTACAAAAATGATAAATAAATAATAGAAAAATAATTGAATAAACAAAAAGTTGCTTTTTAGTTTTTTATAAACGAAAAAAAACGTTGCAAACTTCAATATCATGGTATCATTAATTTACCTCCTTTTGGAAAATTGAAAATATTGTAGATTATGTAAAATTTGCTTGTAAATTCAAAATGTAAAATTGTCTTATTAATTCTAAATTTAAGATTTAAATATCAATTTTAAATTTATGCAATCTATGCAATCTATGATTTTTTTCTGTTTAACTTTTTATATCCAATTTTACTTTCAAATACAGAAAATATGTTTTGATATTTTTTATTCTTGATTTATATAAACTAAGTGTCTGATATTGTTATAGTAAAAGCTACTGTATATTGATTCATTTAATTATAATTGAGTTCATTAATTATAATTGAATCCACTAATTATAATTATATAAATATATATAATTATGTAAATACGTATAATTTTATATTTATATAATATATAAAAATATTTATATAAAATAAAAAGACCAAATTTTCTCTTAATCGTTTTTGCTATAAATGTTGTGCAGTAGACCATTATAATTAGTAACTGAAATAATTACTTATTAATAACTGAAAACTGTCAAAGATAATGTAAAAAAATTATTTTTTAATGAATGTCTCTATTTAATAACCAGTTTCTTTAATTTGGAATTGATGTCATTGGAAATATTTAATTCTTTTTTTTTTCTTTCTGCAATCTTTAGTAGTTGATTTAAATTAAAAAATGCTAATTGTTGTTAGCTTGAAATTAATGTTAATTAAAATTTTAACATTAAAACATATTAATGTTAAAAAATTGAATGATAGTAATTATCTAAGATACAAATTATTTCTTGAAATTGAGAGAGTATAATTTTCGATCTGTTTTTATAGAACAAAAATTAGATACTGATAATTATTGTTCTCTTTTTGTACAATTTGTACAATGAAAGGAAATGCACGCACATGGAGTTTTAATCAAAAGAATACATTTTTTATTAATGCTACTATATTGTGGAAACGTGTAAATATGTAAAAATTCGTATAGATAGTATTAAACTTAAGAAATTGTATTTCAATTTTGAGAAAATATATTTGAAACTTGAAAAAATGTACTGCAAAATTAAATGTGTATTTTAAACTTGAGAAAATATATTTCAAAATTGAGGCAATATTTTTGAAGATTGAGAAAATATGTTTCAAAATTGAGTCAATATATTTCAAAATTGAGTAAATATTTTTCAAACCTGAGTTACTATTTTAAACACTAAATTAATTTGTAGTAGTATAATAAGCATTTTTGAAGTTTATTTTTTTCTCTACGAATATATAACAATTCTGGAAAGTTGAAATATCGCAATTACGAATATTTCACAATTCTGGAAAATTGAAATATCGCAGTTATGAATGCTTCACGTTTTTACACGTTTTTCGTAAATTGTAACATATTTCATCAAGTAAATACTCTGCTTGTTAAAAAATTTTATTCTGAATTTTCTTTTATAATATTTTTTTACATTTTCATTATTAATGGGAAGTAATTAGATTTGTGCCGATTTTTAATTTTTTCACATTTCTTGACTGCATTTCAGCATTTTGACTTTTCTTGAGTTCAGTTTTTTAGAAGAATTAATTTAAATACAAATTTATTGTTATTAATTAATAATGACATTAATTAATACAATTTATTTATATTTTTCCATTGCTTGAAAAATTTAAATCTTAAAGTTTAAATAAACGTACGCAATACGCATTTAAGGATTCGTTCATAAATTACGTTACACTATTTTCTATTTTTGTAATTCCTTCTCTCTTTTAGCATTAAGTTGATTGAGATGAAACAGTTTCTTTCAGTTTTCATTAAAATATTTCATTTTATTTCATATGATTCATTTTTTTTTATTTTTTAATAAAAACATGTGTTATGCTCCAAAAACTTTGAATTCATTTTTAAATTAATTAAATGTTTAAAGCTAAAGAAACTCCAAAGTATTAAATAATAAATATAATAATATAAATAATATAATATAAATAATATAATGTTAATAATATAATTGATTCATTTTGAGAATTGAGAAAATTGAAAATAATTGATGACGCTGAAGTTCGCAATATTTTTCTTTTGTTTATGATAAATGAAGGAACTAATTTGTGATTTTTAAAAATTTCTTTATTTATTTACAAAAAATCGATTATCTTTTTTTAAGTTATTAAACAAGAATTGTAAAACAATGATTAAGCAAATGATTAACAAAAATCTGCTTTTTTGTTTTTTGTAAAAGAAGAAAGCGTTGCAAACTTCAGTGTCATAATAATTGGTTTAAAAAATTGATTGGGCAATTAATACTTTCTTTAAGTTTTGCATATGATTAATTTATTATACTAACATGTGTTAAATTCTTAAAAAGAATTTAAATTTTTGAATTTATTCAATTTTCGTAAAATATGAACAATTTTTTAAAAGGAGATTTGTAAATTTACGCAACTTGAATCATTGTTTAATATGAAAGACCCTTTAGTTTACACACAAACACATAAAAAATTTGTCACCAAAATTGCCTCTCCCTAATTAATGTGTCACGAATTTATGAACGATGTCTTAAGCTTTTTTTTTAATTTACTATCCTCTGAGTCTCTCAATCAAATAATTTGTAATTTAAAAAAAAATATACTTTTGCATGATTATGAAATAATGTTAAAATCATTTATTTTATTTCTATGTAGTATACTACATAATACATAAAATATATAAATATATAAAATATATAAATATATAATGTATACATTATTTATTTTGTATATTGTACAAAGTTGAAGTCCACATTGTTTTCGATCAACAATTTCAATTGAAAATATTTTTCTATTTATCTTTTTCTTTTAAATCTTTATTTCAAATCTTTATTTCAAATGAATTTTTAAAACGTATTTTATTCAACAATTTTTTAAAACGTATTTTATAAAACTAATTTTATGCAAAAATGTTTATAATATTTCACTTAATTACATATTAGTTATTTTTTAATCGTTGATAGAACGTTGTGTACTTCAACCAGGTTATATTGTATATTTTGTATCATATTGTATATTTGTTTGTTATGTATTATTTTTAAATAATTTTAATGTAATATAAAGAGAGAAAATAAGCATATGAAAAATCGAAAAATACTATTTTTGAATATTAATGATTCATCAAGTTTTAATCAATTTTGAAAATCCTGGGATGACTATATAATTTTGTTTTTATTCATTTAGTCATAGAAATCTTGTGGAATTTAATTTTCGTTTATAGAATCATGAAAATCTTATGGAATTTTATTTTGGTTTATAAAAATTTTTAAAAATTTGGTTCATAAAAATTAAAAGAATTTGGTTTATAAAAATTAAAAAGAATTTGATTTATAAAAATAAAAAAAAATTTGGTTTATAAAAATTAAAAAAAATTTGGTTTATAAAAATTAAAAAGAATTTGGTTTATAAAAATTAAAAAAAAACTTGGTTTATAAAAATTAAATAAAATTTGGTTCATAAAGTCGAAACAATTTAATGGAATTTTATTATGGTCTATGGAGTCATGGAATTTTTGTTTTAAATCTTTAAAAAATGAATTGTTTATGTTGTTTATCTTCTCTATGTTCCTCGTGTGTAATTGATTGATTTATATTGAATACATGTCAAAAAATATCTGTAATTGATTTCTCAAATTAATCCATGTACAGATAGCAAAGATAAATGTACTGTTCAAAATTCGTAGTGAATCGGTTTATTGCTTTTTGAGATATCATAATAAAATAAAATTGAAATTAATACAATAAAGTTGAATCAGAATTTTGAGTTTAATTTTAAATTCTTGCGATTCAATAATTGTTTAAATAAAAAATCGCACCTTTCCATTATTGATGAGAATGTTATAAATTGGTAATAATTTTTTTTTCTTTTATTAGACAAGTCTCATTTCAATGAATGTATTTGATTCGAATGAATCAATTAATGTACTTTTGAGTTTATGAATTTGTTTTAGAAAAATTTTCAATTTGTTTTAGAAAAATTGTCAATTTGTTTTACAAAAATTGTCAATTTGTTTCACAAAAATTGTCAGTTTGTTTTACAAAAATTCATAAATTTTATTTAGAGCATGAAGTAAGAAAAAAGTGAAAAGAGAGAAATGTCATATTGAATTAGAAACGATTATTTTTGGTGGACTTTAATTGTTTAAACTGATTTAAAATTTGCATAATTTAAGAGCGCCGAGTACGAAGATACAATCTCAATTCTGTTATAAAATTTGTGTGCAGAGTATACACTTGTTTGTCTTTCTATTCAGAGGCTTTTAAATTTGTTCGCTTTTGTATTCGGAGGCTTTTGACTTTTAAGCTTTATTCATTCAATTGCTTTAAAATTGGATGCTTTTAAATTCGGGGAGTTTAGAATTCTTAATTGCAATTTTTCAATGCTTAAGCTGTCTAATTGAAATGACATTTTATTCATTTTTCAATCATCATATGTAATTCAGTAGTTTTATATTTGTCAATGCATTTGTTTGTCAATGCATTTTTGTCAATGCATCAGATTTATAAAAATACACTCTCATTATTAAAGGGAATGTAAAAATGTCTAAGTAAATCGATATATGATTTTGATAGTAATCATATTGTACTAAATTCTAAATTGTATTTTTGATGATTTTTTTAATGACTCTTTTCAAAAGATTTTTTTTTTCATGATCAACTATTTTTGTCAATAGTTTAAATACACTATTCTTATTTAATATACCTATGCATTTAATTAATGCATTTAATTAATTTATTATTAATTTATTATTAATTATTTATTATTAATTGCTTATTTATTAATTTAATTAATTTGTTTTGTTTTCTATTTCAGAATTTTCATAGTATGCAGCAACGATCAACAACTCCAAATACTCAAGGAATTGATTCAGGGGTAAGTTTTAATTACTTTAATTATTGCCAAGTAAATAAATACAAAAATTAAATTTTTTAATTACAAAACAGTAGTTTATTTTTTAATTGCAAAACAGTAGTTTATTTTTTAATTGCAAAACAGTAGTTTATTTTTTAATTGCAAAACATTAATTAGATTATTAGTACAAAAAATATTTAAAGTTGCTGATATTTGCATTACAATTTTTTAAAAAAAAATTTCTAACGTTAAGGGTATGTGGTGAAAGGGGGTTCAATATAAGAATAACTTTTTGTTTTAATTTTTTCTGAAATTCTATTGAAGTTTGTCTTGATTATAAAAACGTTATTTAAATTGCATGTTGAGATTTTAAAATTTTTCGGATTGAAAAATAACGAAAGTTGATAATACGATAGTTTAGTGCACAAAATTTTTTTAATAAAAGAAAATCTAACATAGTTTATTTTGTTTCCAGAAAGTTGTTTACACGTTTATCTTACAATTAGACAAATTTAATTTCATATACACTTCTTTAAATTGCTGTCATTGATAAGGAAATTAATAATGGAGTGGATGAAAAATTATTTTGTTTGTTTTTCGTTTATCGAAAAATTTTGTGCAGTTGACCATCGTATAATATCGTATAATAATCAGAATAATTGTACATATTTGTAAATATGATAATTATTATAATGATTATTATTATGATTATAATAATGGTGGTGGTGATTTTGATAATGATAATGATACTGCTGAAAATGGTTATGATTATGATGATGATGATGATGATGGTGATGATGATGATGGTGATGATGGTGATGATGATGATGATGATGATGATGATGATGATGATGATGATGATGATGATGGTGATGGTGGTGATGGTGATGGTGATGATTATGATGATGATGATGATTATGATGATGATGATGATGATGATGATGATGGTGATGATGATGATGATAATGAAGATAATAATAATGAAGATAATAAAGATAATGAAGATAATTATAATGATGATAATGATAATAATAATGATGATGATAATGAAGATGCTACTGAAGATGATGAAGATAATGAAGATAATAATAATGATGATAACATTGATGATAATGAAAATGTTGATGATAATGAAGATGATGAAGATAATGATGATGATGATAATGTTGATGATAATGAAGATAATGAAGATAATGATGATAATGAAAATAATGAAGATAATGATGATGATGATGATGATAATGATGATAATGATGATAATGATATAATGATGTTAATGACAATGACAGTAACGTTGATGATAATGAATACAATATATATCATATAGTAGCTAATTATTGATTATTATTTTTTTTTATTTAGAATGCACAAAAGTTCATTTATGAACTAAATTAGTAAATTAGTGAAAATTAAAACTTAATTGCGACACGATCTGAAGAAAGGGACCTTACAAGCATTTGAAATTAGGTTATGTTTGCTGACAGTTTTACCTCAATTAATTCTGTCTTTTTATTATTTGCAACGAAACATTTTTTTTCTTGAATAGCTTTTTTGTATACTATCGAAAAACTGTTTTTGTCCGCAAATAATTAAAAGGAAAGCATTAATTGAGTTAAAACTGTCAGCAAACATAACCTAATTTCAAATGCTTCTAAGGTCCCTTTCTTCAGATCGTCTCACAATTACAATGTGCAACTTTACAACATATTTTATAATTTTATAAATTTGTGTAATTTTATACAATATTTTGTACATTTGTGACACTCCAAAGGAGAAGGGGCCTTATATCAAAAGCACCTAAGGTCCCTTCTCTCGTGGAGCGTCACATTTTTGCATTATAACATAAATTTTAAATACTAAATTAAGCGCATATGTTGTACAGAACCTTAGCCATTCCTTTTTGCTCGAAATTTCCAAAAATCACAAAATGAAATATTCGATACCATTCGTAAAAGAATATCTAAAAAATGTTTCTTTGGTACGAAACATTTACCAGAAATTCGTAAAAAAATATCTGACAAATGTTTCTTACGAAACATTTTATTTTCTGGCTTTTGGGAAATCGGGCCGAAAAGAAACGCCTAAAGTCCCGTCCATATCTTAAAATTATTATTTTCTGACGGACGGGATTTTAGTCTTATTTTCTCCCTGATTTCTCAATGACTACAAAATAAGATTAATATTACGCCCCTGAGGATTGTAAATACATATTACGTGTATAAATCTCTGGTATAGAATATTAATTCCATCTTTTGTTTCTGAAAAATCTGATCGAGAAGAAAGAGGCTAAAGTCCCGTCCATTTCTGTCCTTAAATTGCAAGTATGTAAAATATGATCCGTGAGATCAAAGAAATTAAATTTTTAAATAATGAAACTTGAATGCGAGAACAATGTTGCGTCGACCTGAATTCAAAAAGAGTTTCAATAGATGGTATAGAAAAATATTATTTGAAAGGTGATTTTGAAAAACATGAAATACGAATTGCGTTTCCGTGTCACGGTTAGATAGTAGCAAGTAACAAGTAGTGGCGGAAACGATTGTGTTTCTCAACACATATGCATGCTCTTATCGTGCGTGGTATTGGTAATCGTTGTATTGGACTCGAGACCTAACCTAAAATTGCCTAAAACGCGTGTAAGGTTAGCACGCGTAGTTGTATAAGCCGCATGATCAGCTCGCCTAATTAAAAGTGGAAAATAAACATCATTCCAAAATTCCAGTTGACAATAATCGGTACATTAAATTATTTCTAAATTTTTTTTTATTTAGTTCTAAATTTTTGTTATTTAGTTCTACATTTTTTGTATTTAGTTCTAAATTTTTGTTATTTGGTTCTAAATTTTTTGTATTTAGTTCTAAATTTTTGTTATTTGGTTCTAAAGTTTTTGTATTTAGTTCTAAATTTTTGTTATTTAGTTCTAAATTTTCCAATTGTATTTATTTTTACGGATCAAAGGCCACAAGATTTGACACTTCATCTGTACTTTTCTTTAATACATTTCATTTTCTTATGCATTAAAAGTTCGTGTTTAATACATGAGAAAATGAAATCTTGAAGATGCTAAATTATAATTAATGAGTTGCTTCATTGACACAGAAAAATATTCTTCTTGAAAATGAAATTTTCATTATTCCCATTAAATCCAGGTTGACGTTGTATGTTCGAAAAATTCATTTTCCAATTAAATTGCTTAAAACAAGCTAGCACTTTTAATCGATATCTTCCTTTTATACGAGAGGAAAAGTTTTTTTATATGAAGAATGGGATGAAATTTCTTGCGAAAATCATTGTTTATTTATAAAAGTCTACTTCAACTGCGCTTGAATTTCATAGGAGGTGACTCGGTGTTCTTAAATTTTCAAGTGGGAGAGTAGAATTTTTTCGTGAAAACAATTGAAAATGCCATGTACTTGAGTTGAATAAAGAAGCATTTTTCTAGGTGGCATTTGAAAAAAACATTAATTTCTTTAGTCGTTGACGAGTTGAAAAAATTGTGAGAGAGAAAGGGAGAGAAAATAGAGAAGGGAAAGAGTAAAAAAAAAGTTGAAAACAGAGAATAGAGAGTTAAGAAATGGGGTGGTTTTGATCGACTGAGAAAAAGGAAAGGAGTGGTTGGTAAAAGAGGAAAAGAGACGAGGGCGAATGTTGGAGCAGCGGGAGGGAAGGTAGGGGAATAGGCGACATGTTCGATTAGGGGGCGAGTCGCGCGGCCGCCGGAGCCCCAGATATTAGCGTGTTCCCCCCTTACTTCTGGCTCTCCTGACTCTCCTTGCTCTGCTCATTGCACATGGGCACAGAGCATTGCAGAGCATGGACAGGTTAGTGAGAGCAAGAGAGCAGGCAGGCATAGCAGGCAATGTTGGTACCGTCATGGCCGGCTTAAGGGCCGGCGCAAGCGTACCAAACTGCAGAGTCCCGATATTAAGGGGTTCCAAAAATATTTTCCTTCCTCGCTCGTTCGTTGAAAATCCAGCTGAATTTCCACTTTTTCAACGCTTCAGTTTCTCAATCGATTCTCCGCTTGCTTCACTTTTTCCCCCCCTTTATTTTAAAACTTTTTCTCGGAAATTTCCTAAATTTTCTCTTTACTTTTCCTTTTAATTCACTTTTCCGTTCTAGAGAGCACTTCACTTTTTTTTTTTTTTATTTTGCAGAGCTTTCGATTCTATAGTACGTTATAGAGCTCAATTCAGGTACAAAATGTACATGTACAGGATACAGAAATTAGTATATTATATGATATGAAATTCTTGAAAAAGAATTAAAAGAATTAAAATAAAAGAGTAAGGTAATGTTAGTATAAGAAATTGTAATTATTGAGGGGTGGATTATTCGAAAGGAATTTGGTTTGTAGTTTTTCTTTTGCAAAGATTTGAAAATGTTCAAATGCTTGTCCTGTTATCGATTTTTGTGTCTCGATGAATACGTTTGAGCTTGCAGAGTCTATTAGTGTGCATTTGATAATTTTTGGTTGGCAATGTTTTCTTTGAGAATGATCTCCCTCGGGTTTTGGAAAAAATTTTAGTCGCACTTTTCCCTTTGAAACTCGTTTTCAAATTGAAAGAGCACTTTCATATTTTGTAGAGCATTCGATTCTGCGGAATATAACCAGGGTTGGATGCAGTCTGGAAATTGTAGGATTAAAATGTGTTTTCTGGCAAAATTCGCGATAATTAGGGCTTCATTTGAATGAATTGTTAATATGGGACAATGGAGGATTCGAGGGTTTTTATTTAGACTAGACTAGAATAGTTTTGAACAGTTCAGAATTTTCGAATACTCCCTGCAATCGATTTTTGTAACGTGGCGAATGTTTAAGCTCCTTCAGCATCTATTAATGTCTACTTGCAAATTTCTAACGTTATTTGGAAAGTGTAACGTCGATTTACTAGTTTCAATTTTTTTTGTTTTTTCAGTCACTAATGAGCTTTTTTGAAAATTGTATTTGGTGTATCGATTAAGGTACTAAGGTGCGTTAGAACAGGAAAAATAATTGATACACGGAAAGAAAATTTTGGTGGAAATTCTCGTGCTGTTTACTATAAAAGGGTGATAGTTAGGCAAATTTTACCGTGCTGTTTTACAATTTCTATACATACCAGATTTTCTATCATTGTTATGAGAAATATGGTAAAAATTGTCACGATTACAATGCTTCCTCTATAAGGAAGCAAAATTATGGAAAATCTGGTGAAAATTGTGGAAAATCTGGTAAAAATTGTAAAATAGTAAAATTTGCCTGACTGTTAATTTGGGTTAAATTAACAAAGTAGGTGGTTAATTTTACGAGATTCTTAATGGCATGATGCGGAAAAAGACGTTAATAGTCACATGAACTATGACGAAAACTTTTTCACTGTTTTACTCTAAAAATAATGAATTTATACTGAAAATTGGTAGACTTTTATAAAATAACATCAAGATGGTTTGTCTGGTGCTGTTTTATGGATGTCTACCAATTTTTAGAACGATATATATGCATTATTTTTAGAGTTCCGGCGTTTTTATTAAACGACGGATAATTTTTGGTTATGGATCATGTGACTACTGACATTTTCTATCACATGCTCTTAATTTTTTTAGTAATTCTGGTATTTTTAGTAATTCTAGTTTTTTCAATATACGGAAATGACTTTAGCCATTTCTTTTCGGTCAGATTTCTCAAAAATTGTATAGTAAATTTAAAATTTTAGATCAGGGTTGCTACAGACAATGGACATTTTTGAAAACCTAGAAAAGTAATGGATTTCTGAACACAATTTACTTAAAAGCATCAAATTGATATCAAAAATACCAAAATTGTATAGTAAATTTAAAATTTTAGATCAGGGTTGCTACAGACAATGGAAATTTTTAAAAACCTAGAAAAGTAATGGATTTCTGAACGCAGTTTACTTAAAAGCATCAAATTGATATCAAAAATACCAAATTGATGAAGATTTTGTGATCATTGATACTTTTTGTGATTAATTTGATACTTTTTTGTGATCAATTTGATGCTTTTTGTGATCAATTTGATACTTTTTGGTATCAAGTTGATATTTAAAAAAAAAAACTGTGAAAAAGTTTTGAAAAACCTGGAAAAATAGTGAAAATTTAAAATGGAACTTCTGTAGCATCCTTGATTTCATACCATTGATATATTTATAGGGTACATAGAAAAAATGACATGATTAGGATAGTAATATATCATGTTGTTGGCGAAAATGTGGTTTGCATATCAATATACATGGTTGGTAAACTATTTATATGGTTGGTATATCCATACATTTGTCTGTGTTAACCATATAATATGGAAAGGAGAATATAATTAACTATATGGTTAACACAGCCATATGTATGGATATACCAATAATATATATTGATATACCAATCATATTTTCTCCAAAAATACCATATATTGCTGTTCCAATTATGCCATTTTTTTAATGTAAGCTTTTAAATCTCTCTGATATTTGGTAATATTTTCATTTTGCAATTTTTGAAAAATCCGAACGATCAAAACGACTAAAGTCCCATCCGTCATATTGTGTTGATTGTCAAATAATCCAGAATTTTTAAATTTTGTGTTTTCCTGTAATGTTAAAGTTCTATTTATCGTTAACAAGTAATATTTTTAAATTCCTCTTATAGGATATTCATTTATTTCTGGATTTGAATATTCTCAATTCTAATAATATAAATCACGTGGATTTAAATTCTGCAGAAGTGAATAATTATGTATTCTTGGTTGAAACAAGAATAAAATCAATCGCGTTTAATTGAGAGTGCATTTGTTATTTACGAAATTTTATATAGATATGTGGGTCACTCCTGTTTTTGACTTTTGTCATAAATTTCAAGCTCAAAGCTAAAGATAGTGGAATCGTAACATTTCGCTTAAGTAAATTAATTTCAGCGCAATTTAATTAGTCCTTTATTTACGTTAATAATAAGTTATCGATTTTTATCACAAATGTGATATTCATTGAATACATAGAGAACCCGAGACTCTATGAATGACCGACATTAATAGCTATTTTAGTAAAAAAAAAAAAGATGTCCCTTTAAGTTGAAAATAAGAAAGTTGTGCTCCTTTTAAAACATTAAGTGCTTTTTTAAAACATTAAGAAGAGCCTTTTAAAACATTAAGTGCTTTAAAATTAAAAAAAAAGCACTCAGTGCCTGAAAATAAGCAGAAATTAGATTTTGGTTTGACGTTTCTAAAATACAATTTGCTTCTTTTAATAAAAAAAGAAGTTGTAGTTCTGATTCTAAATTGGGAAAAGAGTCAAAATATATATATATATAAAAATATGTGTAAATATATATAAAAAAATATATATAAAAAAATATATATAAAAAAATATATATAAATATATATAAAAAAATATATATAAATAAATATGAAGTCAAAAAGAGGAGTAAAACAAGTATTTTAGGAGTATTTTGTAAAACGTATTTGGAAAAAGTTTTTTTTTTAAATAACACAGTTTTTATTGAAAAAGGTTTTAGAGATGAATTGTTTTTTTGAGCTTTCGAAATTGTATTCGATGCAAAGTAGTTTAGCTGAAAAAACTGTTATTTGTTGAAGTAGTTTTGTATTATTGTAGTTATGGGTATTATTGTAGTTTCGTTAAAAAAAAATCGTATCGATCCGATGAAGCAATTTTGTTATTAACTCTGTAAAAGGCTTTTTTATTTAAAGCCAGTTACTTGTTTGTTTAACTAATGAAATATCCTCCTGAGTGCTAGGTTGATTTTTTTTTTTTCTATGTAAAATATAAGCAGCAAGGTTGGGAATCAATGTTCTACCTAGGGCACACATTTTCCTGTATCCAGCTCTGTATTTTGTGCTTGAGCGAAGCAGTTGCGCGCGATTCTATTCAATTGGGAGTGGGGAGAAAGTTGACGGCTTTTCCCCCACTCCTTGACCTTTCGCTCGCTCCTTCGGCTATATTCGGTTTGGCACATTTTGCTGTGGATATGCTGCCATGCTGTCAAGCTGTGTTGGTCTTTCTGGCTGCCTTCAAACGTGTATCATGTTGATAAATGCAATACTCCATTCCAACAGTAACTTCTGTTCACTCACAATCAAGCTTTTCAAACATAATAGAGAATAGAATGACTATGTAGCTTCTATTTTCATGTTTTTCACTTCAGGAATAATTTTTTAAAAAAATTACTTTCAGATGCATTTGACATTTTACTATAAGTCAAAATTTTGATGTTTCTGCTTGAATCGAAATTTTGATGGTTTCTTGATTATTGAATGAAAATATATTTCAGAGAATAAGTGGAATCAATACTGTAGCGTGGAACTGTTGTCGAGTAATTTTAGAAAAAAATAGTTCTTTTTTAGTAATTTTGATATGCGTTGAAATACTGTTTGGGTATTGCATTTTTTATTTATGATTATTTATAATTATAATAATTATAATTATTTATAATTATAATAATTATAATCTATTTATAATTACACGAGTTTGAATTGTATTTGAATACACAAATTGGTGTCGTATTCGATATTATTTTATCACCAATTGCAAGTTTATTCGAATTCCTTCAAAAGCGATTTGGATAACCTAACCTATTTGATAACTTTTTAAGAATCTTGTTTCTGCAGTAAAAACACTCCAATTTGGAATGCTTTTACATTCTCTTCAATAATGAGAGTGTATTAAAAATGTGCGATTTTTGTTTGTTTTGCCTTTTGAGAAATGCACTGTAAAAAAAGAGTTAAAAACTAACTCCTCAGGGGATTCTATAAAAGTCGCACTTTTTGGGAGTTAAAGAAAAAGGAGTTGACAACTTGATAAAAGTGATGTTCTATTTTAAGTCATAGGGGCATTTTTATATTGTAAAATCGTGTTTTAGAAACAGCATTTGATTTATTTAGTCAAATTTTATATTTAGTGTGATTAAAATATATCAATTAACTGAATTATCGGAAAGTTATTTTTGACAGTTTGAGGTTAAGTTAAATTGACTCCCTTTTCTAGTTGATAATTAACTCCAAAAATTTAACTCCCAACTCCGGTGGTGATTAACTCCCCGAATTTTTTACAGTGTGTTTAACAAAGAGAAAATTAGGGGAATGATACTACATGAATTATTGAAGAGATTGGTTGGAAATCAGTGCTTGGTGTTTTCGTTTGATTTCTTGGTAATTCGTTTCTCTGTTTAAAGAGAAAAATCTATTTTTCCGCTTTGAGAGAATTTTACGTGAAGCGGAAAATTACGTTGGTTCGAGTTTTTCCGCCAGTCTTCTGTCCTTTGCCGACTAAAACGTGATATTCTGTTTGGGATCTCGACTGTCCACGTGACAACGTGACACTTTTCGAGAGGTTTTACGACTCGTGTGAAACAGTCACGTGATCAGCCGCGAAGGCGCCACTGTTTGCGCTGTAGATAAATTTTGCCACTCATGCAATCCTATAATTTACTTCGCAGGAGTTATTTGTCTGTTTTGTTAGAACCGCTTGAAACAGGAGCTTTTTCACTTTGACTTCACACACCGCTTTTCATTACCATGGCTTACCATACCTTTGTCTCAAATAGAAAATTGTGCTTTTTTTTATCTTTTGCACTTTTGTTGGAACACTGTGTCACTTATGTCAACTGTCTTGGATCCTTCAAAATGAACTCTAAATCTGTCAAATGTTGATTCTAAATTTGTCAAATGTTCAGTCTATATTTGTCAAATGTTGAGTCTAAATTTGTCAAATGTTGATTTTAAATCTGTCAAATGTTGATTCAGTTAGGTTAAATTCAGATTTTTTTTAATTACTGTTTATTGCTTTACTGTTTATTTTATTGATGCTTATATTATTTTATATATTATATAATTGTCAGATAATTGACATCGAATACTTTTCTAACAAACTGGACATCTATTTAGGGATTATTAAAAATTGCAAAACATGATGATTTGCGGCCTTTTTTTGTTTAGTTTTTCGGTGCTTTTTTCGCTTTTTCTCGCTCTTGAGTTGGAAATTTGAAATGCAAAATGGCGAATGCAAGATGGCGGTCTATGCGACATAACCTTTCATTTTTTGGTGATAATAACTTTAAATTTGGTATCACTTCGTGTTGGTATCAAAATACAACATGGCTGATCCAATGTCAAGGATTTAGTTTACGATTCGGATTACGATGTGGATTTGTATAGAAATTAGTATCATCAGGTTTTTGAGGTTAATGTTAATTACCTTCGTATTTGGCATTCCTTGTCGTTCAAAATTATTGGCTCATTCGTTATTACTGGCGCTTTGTTTAAGGAGGAATCAGACAAACATTGAAAGTGAGGTTATGATTTTGTGTTCAATTCTGCTTTTCCAATTGGAAACAATAATTTACTGCAATTTTCTTTAGTCGAAAGTTGCTAAGTATTATTTTAATCAAAATGAGCCAATAAAAAGTACATTTAAGCTAAAATTGAAAAAAATTCACTTTCGGAAACGCAACTACAAAAACTCAGAAATAGCGATTTCGTTTCCGAAAGTGAATTTTTTTCAATTTTTGTTTAAATGTACTCTTTATTGACTCATTTTGTTTAAAATAATATTTAGCAACTTTCGACTAAAGAAAATTGCAATAAATGATTATGTTTCCAATTGAAAAAGCAGAATTTAACACAAAAACATAACCTCACTTTCAATGTTTGTCTGATTCCTCCTTAAAAATGTAGAGAAAAAAGAATGTTGGCAATATTTTTCTGTAAAGGCTGTTGTAAAGGTTATATTTTGTTGTAAAGGTTTTATTTTGTTGCAAAGGTTATATTTTGTTGTAAAAGTCATATTCCGTTGGGCAAAGAAATGAATTGAAAAATTGAGAGGTTAAGAGTCAAAGTATGCATTATTGTTTACAGTAATTTTACTGAAGTTTGTTTAGTGCAATGATTTGTTATTAATAATGAATGTAAAAAAGATGTGTATATTTTCAAATAAAGCGCTGATAATAGCCAATGAGTTGGTTTAGTCGGCGCATGCTTAGAAGTATTGAAACTGTAAATTGGGAACATTGCCCAAGTGGTGGCGAAGGGCACACGGATTCAAACGTCAACGGTGGCTTTTGAATGTACGCGGTCGGAATTCTGGATATACTTGGAACACAGACACATTGAGACGAGGATCAGCGGAAATAGCCGAACGCTTGCCGCGCCACGAAAGAACGCCCTCCCGTGAGCCTGCTAGACGCGAAATACCGAAACCCAAAAGCCCCAAGTCCGTGAAAAAAGACTTGGATCTTGAAGCTGAGCTTGATTTTCACGAATTCTTGCATTTATAATAGGAAAAAATATCTGTTTCGTCAATTGACGCGTTACATTAAGAAAGTGTTGAGCGTGTCTGTCGCGGCCCCGTTTGTGCAACATGCCAGGATCCAAGTGAAACAGCCAAGTGAACCAAAGTGACTCTGCTTTGCGCACAAGTGGGATTCGAGAGTGGACGAGCGTCGAAACGACGATGAAAAAGAGCTGAAAGAATATTGAATATTTTGTTTGAGACAATGATTTAACAAGTTTCTTGGTTGTTGGAGGATTGAAAATTTCTCTCGAGTTGATTGGGACAGTTTGCCGGAAAAATGTTTTCGAAAGTGCGTGATCGTGGCCGATGGGCGTAGTGTACTGTAGTGGTTTTTTTTCCAATGTGTATATAACCGCGACGACACGTATCAAGTGTGTGGACCAACATACATGCATACACATAACCATGAGCATCGAGCGCGTGTAAAATCGTACATGACGCGTGTTGTGTTATTATTCTCGTGGTCGGGATGCATCGAATTAACTTATGGGATCATATTCTACCTAGGATAGGATATTCCTCCCAACCATCGGACCATATCAGTTGAGTCCTAGTAGGTATCCCGTCGTTTTCATTCCTTTATGTTTCACGTCAATATTACAGAATTAAAATTGGTCTTGTGTTCTATTTCTATGTATACTTTACTTTTTTTTTTTTTATAATATTCCGAATAGTTTTTGTCACAAGTCCATATTCTGAATGTAGTTGTCAAAAAATATCATCAATTTCTAGCACAAGATGTGTTCAACACTTCTTGAATGGCCTTTTAAGGTTAAGCTTTTCCAGAAAATTCCAGTTTTTAGTTAATAATTTTTGGTTTTATCTGTTAGATTATTTAGTGATTTTTGCCTTCTGGTGTGAGTAAACTCGGGAGATTTTAGATATTTCGTTCTTCGGTTGATGATTACGTATAATGATTATGATAATTTTGGTTATTTAAAATACATTATCCGTTGTCCTGTCATTAAAGGGTATTTAACGTAGAGGAGATTAAGCAAAAAGTGCTTTGAAAGTGGACGCTACATCAGCACTCAAATTGAAGCAAACCTTTTTTTTCAATAAATACGTTTTTTAACACTAAAACATACTTTTTTTTTTTAAAGAAAAGAAAAACAATTGAAGGTATTTGAAAATTAGAAAAGAAAGGAAAACTAAGGTGTTGGGTTTAAACAATAAGAAAATAGGTTAAGTAGAAAATATTAATGTTGTAAGTAAAATTAACGCAAAATTGGAATTTTAATATAAAATTATTATATATAATAATGGATTTTAATATAAAATTATTATATATAATAATGAATTTTAATATAAAATTAATATTTCAATTCTACTGTTACTTCTATTGTTCAACTGTGAGTTACAGTGCTGGGGCTATCAAATATCTGCTACATTCACCAACTACATTTTTGCAGTTATTGCACTTTATTAACTACAAGAAAATTTTGCACTTGTTACATTATTTTACAATTCTATATTTTATTCGCTTTTATTAAAAAAGTACAATAATCAATCTCAATTTTTGCAGTAAAGTGATTTCAATTTCACTAGTAACGTAATTTCAACAAAAAATCAATTGTTTGAAAAATATTTTATCAAAAATAAAAATTGTTTGAAAAATATTTTATCAAAACTAAAGTTTGAAAAATATTTTATCAAACATAGAAATTGTTTGAAAAATATTTTATCAAAAATAGAAATTATTTGAAAAATATTTTATCAAAACTAAAAATTGTTTGAAAAATATTTTATCAAAAATAGAAATTATTTGAAAAATATTTTATCAAAACTAAAAATTGTTTGAAAAATATTTTATAAAAATAAAGTTTGAAAAATAAAGTTTGAAAAATATTTTATCAAAAATAGAAATTGTTTGAAAAATATTTTATCAAAAATAAAAATTGTTTGAAAAATATAAAAGTAATTGTAAAATGCATCCAAGAAATCGAGAAAATTTTTTTGGTTTTTAATTCAACGACACATGTATTGGGTATGGAATTGTTTACATTTGACGAAGCATGTTTCTCTTTTTAATATATTTCATGGGTAAGATAATGAAGCGATTATCTAATTTTAATTGAATTTATTCACTATGCTTAGATTAAGTTTTGACTATGTATGTTCGAGAGTTGATGTAGGTCATATGAGATTCATTGATATCACTGAAAATGAAAAATACATAAACTATTTGTAATCGTTCATGACACACCTTGATAATAATTACATAATTTGTGTTTTTAAAGACATCACATTTTGGACGATATTCAAACAATTTAATTTTCCATTTCATTAATCGCATTTTGTGTCTAATTTTCATATTTTAGATTCATTTTTTGTGCTGAAAATTCCAGATTGCACGATAATAATTGGAAACTATTATAATTAGGAATTAAATAATTAAAACAATTAATTACGAATGCAATTAATGAATTTGCAATTGTAATTAGTAATTACAATTAATAAATTTGCAATTATAATTGTTAATTTTAATTAATTGTAGTTAGTAGATATAATTGTTGATAGTATTCTTGTTATTAGTATTTTTATTATTGTTTTTTGTATTGCAAAACAAATTTCTACTGAATTTGAACATAAAAGGAAAATTGTTTTTTTATTAAAACAATTGTTGTTACTAATATTATTAATATAATATAAACTAAAACAACAGATTTTAATAATTAAATTATTATTATTATTATTATTAGGAATTGGTGGGTATTAGATATGTAAAAACCCGAAAAGGGTATACATGGAGGAACCAAAAATAAAAAAAATAGTATTATTATTATTAGGAATTGGTGGATATTAGATATGTAAAAACCCGAAAAGGGTATACATGGAGGAACCAAAAATAAAAAAAAATAGTATTATTATTATTAGTATTAGTATTATTATTGTTCGATGTTGTATGGTGTATTATTTTGGCTTCAAAACAATACACCATACAACATCGATTATATAAAAAAAGGGTTAAAGTAATACATCAATATGATTCGAATTATTATTATTATTATCATCATCATCATCATCATCATCACTGTCATCATTATCATTGTCATCATTATCATTGTTATACAAAAATTAAATTTAACATTTAAAATTACAAATTATTTGAAAGTAGAAATCTAAAAAAATCTGTTCTTGTCGAGAATTGAAGTTTTTGTAGAAAAACTGTTGTAATTTTATTAAAAGGAAAAATATAAAAAAAAATTAAAAGGTATTTTTACAAAAAGAAATTACAATAATGGTTGTTTTTTATAATTTCAGGAATTATCTGGCCAAAATAGTAACGATAGTTCGAATGGACCTGCTGGTCCAGGAACACCAAATTCCCAGGGGATGAGGCCTACCCCTTCGCCTACAGGGTCCACAGGTTCTCGCTCGATGTCCCCTGCTGTTGGTAAGCATCCAAGCGTTTTAAAAACAGTCGAATCTTAATTATTTACTATTTTTTTCTTCATATTTTCATATTCATTTCTTCATATTCATTTCTTCATATCTTCATATTAATATCTTCATATTCGCTTCTTCATATCTTCATATTAATATCTTCATATTCATTTCTTCATATCTAAAGATTTACATCATTTAATTTGCATTAAAATTGACATTGAAGTTTGCAATATTTTTTGAAAGATGGATATTCATTGTTCTTGAATTTCAGCAGGTCAGCAAAACGTTCAGATGCCTCCACGACCGTCAAGCAGTCAGTCAGATGGAAGTGGACCAGCACGAATGAGTCACTCCCCAATGGCTACACAAGGTTGTGAATTTAGACAAATTTTGTGCATTTTAATCCAGATTTAGTATCACTGAATATCGATTCATATTTCTTTTTATGGATTGACAAATCTTGTAAATAACGTTGTTTGTTTGTCCTTCCGGAGTCAAAACAACCTACACGTGATTTTTCTCTGGCCCCGTGTTTTGCCAGTCTCCAGCTGATTCAGGGGTCAACGAAAGTCACGCGCAGGTTGTTTTTGACCCCCGAGAGATTTACCAAGTTAAAGTCCACAACGTTTTTGACCAACGATTTGAATTAAAAATATTTTTCTGTTTATTTTTTTCTTCGCAATTTTCATTTAAAAGGGTCTTTGAAAATATATTTTATATAACAAACTTTATTAAACAAATTTTAGGCAAAAGTCTTTATAATATTCTGCTTGGGGACGTTAATTTCTTTCTGAATCGTTGATAAAAACGTTGTGAACTTCAACAAAGTAGAGATTCAATTCTATGTACAATTGGTATTTCTTTATGAATCTTACAACCAAAATTGATTGATTAATTTGAACCAAAATGGATTAAATTTAACGAAAGTGGATCAATTTTAACTAAAACGGATTAATTTTGACTACAATCGATTAATTTTTTGCTAAAATGGATTAATTTTTGGCTAACATGGATTAATTTTTGGCTAAAATGGATTAATTTTGGCTAAAGTGGATTAATTTTGACTAAAATAGATTAATTTTGGATAAACTGGATTAATTTTGCCTAAAATGGATTAATTTTGGATAAACTGGATTAATTTTGCCTAAAATGGATTAATTTGGACTAAAGTGGATTAATTTTGCCTAAAATGGATTAATTTGGACTAAAGTGGATTAATTTTGCCTAAAATGGATTAATTTTGACTAAAGTAGATTAATTTTGCCTAAAATGGATTGGTTAATTTCAATCGAAATGAATATGAAATAACTGAAATTAATATAAATTGTAATTTATCAGGAGGATATCAACAACCCTTGGGTCCATCGCCGCACATGCACAGTTACAAAATGAACAGCAGTGGCCCCGGCGTTGTCCAGCCAGGACCTGGACCAACTGGAATTGGCGGAATTAACCCAATGTCCAGTGGAATGGGATACGCAGCTGGTGGAGCTGCTGGAAATCAACCTGGCGGTTATCCTGGGCAGGGTACTTATCCTCCTCCTCGGCCACACATGCAATTTCCTCAGGGTTACCCGCCTCCAACAAACTCACAACCGCCACCGAACAATCAATACCAACCTGCTAGATCCAACAATATGGTGCAATACCCTCCTTATCCGGTAAATTTCTTGTTTTTTATGTTCAAGGAATATTAGAATAAAAAACGATTTAAGGCTGGTCACCAAGTGTTGAAAATGTACATTTTTTTTGTCCAAGCCAATCGAGATTTTATTCAGGTAGATGTCAATTTAGAAGTTTTTCTTTCGAGGCTTTTACGTGACTTTTAAGTCATAATAGTTAAATAACTGCAGGGTCATTTCCCGGGAAACCAGGAGTCGAAAAACAGGCTAGGAAAACCGGGAAATGACTGAGAATTGAAAAACAAACCGAGAAATTCGTTACTAAATCGGGACTTTCTTCGCCAAAGTAAAATCATAAAAAAAATAAATGTAAATTATTTTGGAAAATTAAAAACAGTGGTTTAGTTTGAAAATCTGTGACGGGGAACATAGAAAAATGACCAGGAAAAGACCGGGAATTCAATTTTATAAAAAAAAAGTGGCCATCCTGAACTATTCTGAAACTATAAATAGTTTAAGCATAATAGTTTATGAAATTCAAGGTTTCTCTTTAGAGTAAATTAGAGTAAAGTTTTGGTAAATTTTAGAGGCCTTTTAACGAATTAATTTCTATTAACAACATTGTAAATTAACTTTATGATTTTTTTGTTAAAAAATTGTAAATTAAGTTTATGATTTTTCTGTTAAAAGATTATAAATTAACTTTAAGATTTTTCTATTATTATAAATTAAGTTTATGATTTTTCTGTTAGAAAATTATAAATGAACTTTAAGACTTTTCTATTATTATAAATTCACTTTATGATTTTTCTGTTAAAAAAATATAAATTAACTTTAAGATTTTTCTATTATTATAAATTCACTTCATGATTTTTCTGTTAAAAAATTATAAATTAACTTTAAGACTTTTCTATTAAAAAATTGTAAAACAGGCGCTTTTTAGTCAGAATTTGCTTTGCTTCGTTTTTGCTTTGCTTCGTTTTTGCTTTTTTTAAAATAATTATATAGACTTGGTGAGGACTGCTTAGACAGTTGAAAGATGTAGTTTATTTTATAAATAAATAAACATCTTTGATAATTCGTTAAAAGGCCTCGTAAAGTTCTTCAACCAATATAAGAAAACGAATGTGAAAAACTTTTTTGTAGCAGATTTTTATTCTGAAAAAAGATATTCAACATTGTCAAGTAATTTGATTTCAATTTAGAAGGTTTCTTTTTTTTCTTGATCGTTTCTGCTATTAACGTAATGTTCTAGCCATCTTGAATTTTTTTAAAAAATCCTATGCCAGAGGAATTAATGAATTGAAACTTGTGACCACCCGTAAATTTTCATTCTTGAAGAAAAATATATTTGCATCAGAAACGAAAATGATGGAGGAATAAATAAAAAATATGCTTATGTAATTAAAGATTTTATGCTTAGAACCGTGTTTTTTTAGTATATTTTATTTTTATTTATTATAATTTATTTTCATATATTTGTTTTATGTAATAGTTTAATATACTATTATATATATATTTTTTCCTTTCATTCTTTGTTTTTTTCATTCTTTATTGTTTTTCTTTCTATCATTTTTTTTCCTTTCATTCTTTATTTTTTTCTTTCTTTCTTTTTTGCTTCTTTCATTCTTTATTTTTTTGTTTCTATCATTATTTTTCTTTTTTTCCTTCTTTCATTCCTTATTTTTTTCTTTCTTTTTTCCTTCTTTCATTCTTTATTTTTTTGTTTCTATCATTTTTTTCTTTCTTTTTTTCAACCTTTCATTCCTTATTTTTTTCCTTCTTTCGTTCTTTATTTTTTGTTTCTATCATTTTTTTCTTTCTTTTTTTCCTTCTTTCATTCCTTATTTTTTTCTTGATTTTTTTTCTTTCTATCATTTATTTTTCTTTCTTTTTTTGCTTCCTCATAGGGAAGCATTGTTTCTTTATTTTTTTCTTATTTTTCCTTCCTTAATTTATTTAATATCTTTCTTTTTCTATTTAATTCTTTATTTTTTTCTTTCTTTGTTCCTTCTTTCATTCTATATTTTTTTCAATCATTCTTTTTTTGCTTCCTCATAGGGAAGCATTGTTTCTTTATTTCATTCTTATTTTTCCTTTCTTAATTTTTTTATTTTCTTTCTTTATCTCATTTCTTTATTCTTTCATTCTTTATTACTTTCTTTCTTTAATGCATAGAAAAAGAAAATACCTTTTGTAACAAATTTGTGACAATATATTGAGGGTGCAAATTCTAATGGTGTTGTTTTATTGACAGCATAAAATGGGCTTCAATAGTGTGTCACCCGGTATGCCACCGAGTCCAGGACCACCTCAAGTTTATGGTACTGGCGGAACTGGAAGTATGGTACCACCAGGTGCTCCGGGAATCGGAGGCATAGGCAATATGGGTCCGCCAACGAGTTCTATGGGACCACCGCCGCCCTCACCCAACCACGTGAGCAATCAGCCACCGCCAAATGCAGCAGTGTCACATCCACATCCTCCTGCAGCGACACCACCCCTCAATCATGAGGGAAGCCCCATGCCACCACCGAGTACTACTCCGAATTCGCATCCTACACCCGCGCCCACTCCTACCAGCCATAGTTCCGCCGATCTCTCCACGGAAACGTCCAATGACAGTGGAATCACTACCACTGCCTCAGGTAATTTTTTTCTTTTAAAATCAATTCAAAATCATCAAATGAAATTCATTTCATTTCATCCAATAAATCCAATAGTCATGAGACCAATTACGGGATTAAAGGTTATAAAATATTCAGCATATCACCTATCACAATAGCCATAGGAGTACATTTTTATCAAATTTTTTTAACTTACAATTTTTAAATTTGAATATTTATCAAATTTTTCGACGATTTAAAAAAATTAGTATGTTATAAAACGGAATATTATAAATATTTTCGACGATTTAAAAAAATTAGTATGTTATAAAACGGAATATTATAAATATTTTGCCTAAAAAATTGTAATGTAATTTGTTGAATAACATACATTTCAATAAACTCTTTAAAATAAAAATTGTAAAGAAGAAAATAAGTAGAAAAATGTTTTTAATTTGAACCGTTGATCAAAAAGGTTCTGGATTTTAACTTCGTGTTTTTTGTAAGTTGGTTTAATTCATAGAATGTTGAATAGTATTTTGTATTTTGTAAAGTTAATAAAAAATAGTTATTAATTATGTATACACCAAAAAAATAATTGGTACTATTAACCACGTAAATGGTTGGATAAAATGTTTACTAGTTTTTTTTGGCTAAATTTACTAGAGTAATTGGTTAACTTTACTATAGTAATTGGTTAACTTTACTATGTAATCGGTTAGCTAATCGGTTAGCTAACTTTACTATAGTAATTGGTTAACATTACTATGTAATTAGTTAACCTTACTATGTAATTAGTTAAATTTACGACTGAATTTGTTAAGATAACAACTTTCTTTCTTTCTTTTGTTTTTAAATGGCCTCTTGCACTAGCATACAGCCAATAATAAGATAACAACGTAGATGGTTGTTGCTACCAGTCTTTTTTAGTAAATTTTACTAAATGTACATAGTAACCACTTCTATTTTTCTTAGTGTATGAAATAGTCGCGTAAATGTCAAATTGGTCAGATGAAAGTGTGAAAATTTTTAAATTATTGTTTTGATGCCATCCTAAACACTACTAAATCCTCTTAATTCAAAACTACTGATCGATCTAGTATATATACAAATCATATTTTTGGGCATTTCTATCAAAGAATACATTTCTTTAGTAATATTGATAATATGATTGATTCGTAATATTGATAATTTGTATTTAAAAATTTGTATTGTTGCTAAATAAAATTTTAGCAAAAAAAAATTGCTATAATTATTTTAAAATTGTTGCTAATTATTATGCTACCGTGTGAAAATTTGGAAAAGGGAAAAAGATGCCGAAAATTGTTTAAATTCGTGTGACGATTTGTAGATGACCTGTAAGTTTTGTTTTTTAATTATTTCTTTTTCTAAAATAAGCACCCATTGAATTTCTTTTTCTAAAATAAGCACCCATTGAATTTCTTTATACTTCACCCTGTCAATCTTACGTCAAAATTTTTTTGATACTTTACCTCTTTTTTTTTTAAGTATTTAATTTGATAGTTAAAGAATAGAATGTATTGCTTTTAAAACTGTTGAGAAAAATATACTGAAAACGTTTCTATTTAATTTTTGCATATTTTATAACTTTCATTATTTCGTTTTTTCATAAAGGAAGATCCCAAAATTTCGAGTTATAGGCATCTCTTGAAATTTTTGTATTTCTTTTCGTATATTAATTTTACGGAAAACAAAACTCGGACATACAACTTTTTATCAAAATTGTTTATTTTTAAATTTAATATTTTTAAAGTTAGTATCATTAAAGTTAGTATTTTTAAAGTTAGTATTTTTAAAGTTAGTATTTTTAAAGTTAATATTTTTAATTTAAAATTTTTTTAAATTAGTAACATATTTCAATATATTTAATAAATTATTACATTTTTTCAAAAAAATAAGATTTTTAATTATATTTTATATTTTATTATTTAAGATATTTAAATTTTTAGTTATTGGCGGAGATTTTGAAATCAAAAATGCTCATTAAGTTTCGTTTATCGTTTTCGATTTTTAATATAAGTTAACTTGGCAACAATAATTCGTGGATAATGACTAGTGCGTCTTTAATTCAAAAAACAAAAATACAAAATTTACGCTTATTGAAAAAATGGATATTTAAAAAAACGTTTTCAAACTTTCTGAAAGCGAAATATATAATTTTGCGTCCCTCCGCGTGATCTAGTTGCGTTGAAATTCTACTTATTATGCTATTCGCGATTTTTGTTAAAATTTAACTCTGCCCGTGTATTATCTAAATAAATAAAAAAAATTATGTAAATACACACACTCATACACGCACAAAATGAAATTTTTTAAAAATGTTTTTAATTTGTATTGTATTGAAACAAAGAAATGTGAGAAGCGAACATTTTCGGTAAATGATAATTACTTTTTGAAAAAGCAATATTTGCAGTTTGCAATTCTGATAAGTTTCAATCAGTAAAAATAGAAACACTATCATTATAGAAAAATTGTAGTTTTCGTAAATTTAGTTTAACGTAAAGTTTTTAGTTTGGGTTATAAATTTAATTTTAATAAAAAAAAACATGTGTGCAATTAGAACAATAATTGACTTTTAGAATAATTTTTTTATATTTTTTAAAAACTTTGCCTTTTTTAAAATTTCCGTTTTGCATGATAGCGATTTTAGAATAGAGCAAATTGATATTTATTTGAAATGAATTATGTTCATACGGATATGGAAACTATGTGTCAAGTGTTAGGTGTGATTTGTTGGCGAAATGGCGGTACAAAATTTATATTTTGAAAATGCTTTTTCTGAATAATGAAAACGAAATGTTAAAAGTTTATTGAAATTTATTATATAAATCTTTATAGTTTTGCATTTGGTGCATTCTATTTTAGAACGCACTCTTTAAAATAATTAATATATTGTGCTTTTAACTAAGCTTTTCTCCCGTAAAATAAAATAAAATAAAATATAAATTTGTCATTATCCTTGTTAAAAGAGAATTATTCAAAAATTTGCGATTATAGAATAACTTAGAGAAAGATAGAATCTAATTTATTTTGAAATTAAATTTGTTTATACTTAAAAACCATCTGAATTTTTGTATTCAAAATATTGTAAAGTATTGTAAAATTTGTATTCAAAATATTGTAAAGTATTGTAAAATTTGTATTCAAAATATTCTAAAATATTGTAAAATTTGTATTCAAATAAAACATAAATATTCTACTTTCTATTTCCGTAAAACTTATAATTGGTATTTTGTAGGCTAATGAGAAATTAATTAAAATTTATGGGTTAAAATATTAAGGAATTGAGAACGACGTATTAATTAAACAGAGCCGTATTTGTCTTTATGAATATAGAATATAGAATATAGAATATATTCTTCAGAAAAATTTGTTTTTGTTAAAACAAAGGTGACCCTTTTTAATGCAATGGCATTTTCAATTTATAGATATTTGAGTCTCTAAGGTGTCTATAAATTTTAATTAATTTCTCAACAGCCTTTAAAATTGTAAGTTTTATGGAAATAGAAAGTAAATAGAAATTTATGTTTTCCTTCAATATAAATCTCATCAAAATTTTAATCATGTTTTGAGATATCTATCTGTTTTTTGAAAACAAAATTTTCACCTGAATCCTTCTCTAAATTGCTTTTATTATCGTAAAATTTAATTTTACTAATAAATTAAATTAATAATTTTATTAATTAATAATAAATAATAAGCTAATAAAACAGTAATTTTTTCGGTTTAACAAACTTACATGAGTGATTTCTTGATTGTGTCAATATTTTTTCTGTGAATATTTAGATTCTACTCAAACTTTTGTATTTTTTTCAGTAAATAGTGAAATAACAATATTTTATTATTTTATAATTTTTTTTATAATTGATATATGATTGATGATAAATATTATGATTTTATTATTCATGGTAAAATGATAAATATTATGATTTTATATAATAATAATAATTATTATTATTATTTTTACCATGGATTATTTTTTATTATTATTATATTTATTCTATTTAATTATTTATTTATTCAGTACAGAGATATTAACAAGAAACATGAGTTATGAATTTAAAAGAAAATGTATAGCTTCTGAATTAAAATAATTTGATAAATTTATGATTTTAAAAAATACACATTTTTTGAAATACCGAAAATGTTTACTTGTTTGTTTAAAAATGTTTTACTATTCTAAAAACAATTAATAACATGAAAATGTTAAAATTATTAATAATAGCAAATAATAATAATAATATTTTATGCTTCAAATTAATTGTACTACCGAGTGATAAGTTCAATTAATAATACATAGTTTTAAAAATAATAGTTTTAAAAATAATAGTGTTAAAAATAATGGTGTTAAAAATAATGGTGTTAAAAATAATAGTGTTAAAAATAATGGTGTTAAAAATAATAGTGTTAAAAATAATAGTATTAAAAATAATGGTATTAAAAATAATGGTATTAAAAATAATGGTGTTAAAAATAATAGTGTTAAAAATAATAATAATAATATAATATTAAGAATCATAACAATAATAATAATAATAATAATAATTCCTGAATAGTTACAAGTAAAATTTAAAGATCCGCGGTCTCTAAATAAAATACTTTTGAATATAATTAATCGACGTACCTTTATGTACTATTTAGCAATATAAAGTCGTTCACAACAAAGTTTGTTTTGCATCTAGGTGCATAGGTGTAAAAAAAAAAGATTGAAAAAAAGAAGGCTATAGAAGTCAACAAATACCTAGCCTATGATAATTTATCATTGTCGATGTTTTTACAAATATCCAACCTATAATAGTTTTTTTTCTCAAATATATCACCATCGATATTCTTTTTCGATCAATCATTTTTGCTTTTTTGAAATTTAATTTTGTTCAATTCAAAAAACAGAAGAAATAAAAGATATGAAACTCTATGTGAAAGTGCATTTGAAGTTCTGAACGTTCAAATTAACGAAATGTTCATCATTTTATTTGTAAAATTTAAATTTGCCCAAGAATGTTAATTTACGTTTGATAAAAAAAACATAAAAACTACATCGATTAGTAAAATTCAACAAGTATTTTTTGTCAACAGAACAACAAAATTGTCATCATTTGCAAATAAACATAAAATAAAATAAACATAAAACAAATAAACATAAAAAAAAAATTATTTCTTGCAAACATGAAAAATGATATTTGAAAAGCGAAATTATTATCTCATTGAGAACTTGCGTTGGATTTTGTTTATTGTAAAAACACGTGTATATTATTTATATCATAAAAAAAATGTTTAAAATTATTTAAACAAATTTTATCAGCTTTTTGAAAATGATTTTGATACACTAAAACGTGTGTTTTTCGATAGCTAAAAGTTTCACCAAATTCTATTAATCAAAGTGTAAGCAATTAAATTTTTAAGAGCTTGTCAAAGTTGATGTACGTTTAGTATAGAAATTTCTATGTAAAACATATCACAACTTTAACATGGCTTTAAATAAATTCAATTGCTGACTTTTAGTAACCTTCTTTTTACCACTTTTAGTGTATTAAAAATCATGAAAAAGCTATAATAAAATATTGCTTGTCTCACTTTACTAAAGTACAAAGTTTGCATAAAATTGAAATACTCATGAAAACATTTTTAATACATTTTAGAAATTTTTATTTCGTGTGCCAAATGAACGAAAAAAATGTATTTTTTAATTTTTAAAATAGAACTTTAATGCCGACGAAGTGAATAGTTTTTAAAAGGGCATATTATATTTTTAAAAAATTGTATGTCGGTCAGGCAGTGACATCAATTGACAATCACTTGAATCAACAAACCAGGCAGACATTTTATTCTCTTGTACGCGCTGTTAGTCGATTTCAATCATTTCAACACTCGACGCTTTTTCGAACTGAAATAAGATAATTTTTTAAAAATTATTCTCCGTTTGTTTTTTAATTATTAAAAAAATATCAAACGTTAAAATTTACTTTTCAATTAAAGTATTATTTCATTGATTTTTTAAACAAAAAAGTGATAAAATGGTTATCACACCGAAACGTAGAGGTAGAAAAAGAAAACAAATCCCTGAAACTATTTCTTATTTTAAAGGTATTTATTAATTTATTTGTAGTTGGTATTTTAAGTTATTAATTTGCTCTATCTGGATTGAGTTTTAATCTTTCAATTAAGATAAATATTTAACGATTGTAAAAAGAGGTGCAAGTTTTTTGCTTTTAGGTTATGTTTCTCATAAAATTCTGTTTTTATCTTTTACTTCAGTTTGTTTATTTATTTATTTCTTTTTTTTTTCATAAAAATTCTAGTGCCATTTTTGCATTCATTTTTTGCGCTATTTTTTTAATTTATTTTTTTTTACTATTTATTTTACATTTTTCATTTATTTTTTACTATAAATTCTTTTATTCGTTTTTTTTTCTATACATTTTGTATTTCTTTTTTTCTATACATTTTTTATGTTTTTCTATTTATTTTACATTCTACATTTTTTATTCATTTTTTACTATGAATTCTTTTATTCGTTTTTTTATACATTTTTTATTTATTTTTTTATATACATTTTTTGTGTTTTTCTATTTATTTTACATTTTACATTTTTTATTCATTTTTGCTTCCTCAAGAGGAAGCTTTGTTTTTACTATATGAATTCTTTTATTCGTTTTTTTCTATACATTTTTTATTTATTTTCTTCTATACATTTTTTATGTTTTTCTATTTATTTTACATTTTACATTTTTTATTCATTTTTTACTATAAATTCTTTTATTCGTTTTTTTCTATACATTTTTTGTTTTTCTATTTATTTTACATTTTACATTTTTTATACATTTTTTATTTATTTTTTTTCATACATTTTTTATTTATTTTGTTCTATGCATTTTTTATTCATTTTATTCTATACATATTTTTATTCATTTTTTTTCTATACATATTTTTATTCATTTTTTTCTATACATATTTTTATTCATTTTTTTATTCATTTTTTTAATTAATTTATTATTATACATTCTTTTCATTTTTTTTATGATACATTTTTTATTAATTTTCTTTTTGTATTTTATACTCTAGAACAAACATTTCTCGGTGTTAAAGAACCGGCAACAGTAGAATATTTCTAGGAGAAAGAAAATATAGGGATTAAATTTATGAATTAGATTTTTTTTAATGATTATAGAGAATAAGGCAATTTTTTAAAATTCTATGATTTATTGTGATAGTAGTTTTTTTTATAATTACGTTGAAACAGATAAGTTTTGTAATATTTTTCAAAAATTGGAATTGTTTAGTGATGATTTTTAAAAAAATTTTTTAATGTGTTGAATAATGCTGCGATCAGTTTATTTATGGGGAAAATTTGTTTACAGGTACCACATCTATTAATGTTACGTCAACTTCAAGTGGAACTGTAACATCTGTGATAACGACAGGTCCCGATGGCACTTCTTTGGACGAAGGATCTCAGCAATCTACGTTATCGAATGCATCGGCTGGTCAGTATTTATTTACTTTTATTTTCATGTAGATTTTATGTTTCATGTTCTAATTCTTAAAAAATAGAGTATTTTTAAAAAGATAAAACATGAAAGATGAAAAAGATAAGAGTAAAAGGGTTAAGGAAGTTATAATTAGGGAAATATTTATTAGTAAATATTTATTAGGAAATATTTATTAGGAAATATTTATTAGGAAATATTTATTAGGAAATATTTATTAGGAAATATTTATTAGTAAATATTTATTAGGAAATATTTATTATATTGAGTATTATTTCCATAATACAATAAAATAAAAAATATAAAATAAAATAAATAAATAATCATATGAACTAATAGTAGTGTATTGAAAAAATGTAAAATTGACTTAAACTCAAAGAATTTAGTTTTGTTTGTTTTTCGTTTGGATATAATGGAGCTGAAGGAAAAATCTTGTTAATGTAAATTTAAGTTACTTCTGTTTTAAAAATTATTTTTAAATAGCTTAGAAATTAAACTATCTTAATAGATTTGTATTGTATTCTTAATTTAACATTTTTCAAATTATTTCTATACTTTGGGAACATTTTTGAAACTGCTCCTTGTTTCTTTTATTGTATTTAATGTGTTTATTGTTTTCTTAATTGTAATTAATGTATTTTAATTGTTTGACATAATTAGCTTCTGGAGAAGACCCAGCTTTCACACCAAAGGTTCGAAAAGAAATTCTGGGACCTTATCACAGTCATTCAACAACACCGCAAAGCACAGTTCCATCACCTGGTGCTGCTAGCATTAATTCTATCCACGAGGAATATCCTGACATGAATAGTCCAGGCTGGCCGCGCACACCTGCAAGTCCTGTAAGTTTATTTTTTTTTATTCTTTTATTCGTTTTTTGTTTATAAAAAATCACATTCTGTGACACATTTTTTTCTATGAAAAATCACATTCTGTATCACATTTTTTGTTTATTAAAAATCACAATCTGTAGCATATTTTTTGTTTATAAAAAATCACAATCTGTATCACGTTTTTTGTTTATAAAAAATCACAATCTGTATCACATTTTTTGTTTATAAAAAATCACATTTTGTATCACATTTTTTTTTTTTTTTATGAAAAATCACATTCTGTGTCAAATTTTATTTTCAAAAACTAAGTCTAATTCTGATATACAAAGGAAAAACTTATGTAAGTGACAATGTCACTTTGGTTGATTTTTTTTTATCTACTTACGAAATTAGTGACCTAAGCGACACATTTCTTTGTGTTTTTCTGTTGTGGGTCAAAATTAACAGAGGATATATTTCGATCAGTATTTTGTTAAAATAGCATTGAACTTTTTATAATGTTGTATTTTTGTATTTTACAGGTATTTAACAGTCATGTGCCTCAAGACCCTTACAGATCTAAGGTTATTCTTTTTTCATATATAATAACAATTTTGTTAATTTGCAGCATGAGTTAACTCTATCGTTTACTTGAAATTCTTAATTTTTGGTGAATTAATCTTCTTTTGTAAACCGAGATTATTTTGGTACAAAAACAATTCTTTACGCTTGATTTTAATTTTTGTTTTAATAATTTGTTTTCATAATTTTTTATTATTAACATTTTATTAATAATCACAACCTTCAATCAATCAGTAATAATAATAATAATTATTATTATTATCATTCACAACCTTTAATCAATCAATCAATAATAATAATAATTATTATTATTAAAATGTTATAGTAAATATAATGTTAATTACAGTAATAATAATATTCATGTTTTTTTAATTTTAAGTGATTTTTTTAAGTAATCAATTTTAAGTAAAATATTTCAAGTATTTACATGTTAATATTTTTTTAAATGATTTTTTGCAAATATTTCCATACGGAAAAATATTCTGAGTTTGACAATTTAAAGTTTGAAATATACCACGTGGTTTTTATTCAAATACACGTTTTTTTGTTCATATAGAGAAATGAAATTTTGTTTCGCTTGAACCATAAAAATGTTTATAAATTACAAACTACTGCGTGGAATAGTTTCTGATGTGTCAGAAAAATCCCAGTTGATTTTAAATCTGAAAAATGAAAATAGTATGTAATAATGTAATAAAATAGAATGTAAATTAAATTAGAAGTAAAAAGAAAACAATGAGTGATAAAATGATTGCATGAAAGTTTATTTAGTATTCGTTATAGCTTTTGTTATGTTTGCCTTAATTTATATGAATGCAATATTTTTTGTACATTTGGTGTTTAGTTTCTTATTATAAACTGTAAAATGTACCTATGTAAAATTTAAAAATCTAAAATAATTTTAAATAGGTATAAAACAGGTTTAATTAAAAGCAGCGAAAATATTTTTGTAGATTTTCTTCAAGAAGTGCAGATATATAAACAAGTGCAGAGAAAAATTGTGCACATAATTTATTTGTTTATAACAATATTTTATGGCTTTGTTTTAATTTATTTATTTACCAAAGAAATCGCGTGCCGAAGATTTTTCAGACCTTATTTTTTGAAATAATGTGAAAAAAAATATTAAAAGGGGATATTAATTTCAATAATAATATATTACTAATAGTATTAATAATACTTTATTTCAATTAATTATTTTAATATTTCAATTAATAGTACTAATAATACATTATTTCAATTAATAGTATTAATAATACTTTATTTCAATTAATTATTTTAATATTTCAATTAATAGTATTAATAATAAATAATGTGATAATTCTCTTCCGAAATAGTACTATATAGATGTGTAATTTCGATCATTGGAAGGCAGAAAAAATTACAACAAGACGTAGTCTTATGCATTTTTTATTAATTCATTGCGTCGTAGCAACGTTTTAATATTTAATTTAATATTAATTATTTTAATATTTCAATTAATAGTATTAATAATACTTTATTTCAATTAATTATTTAAATATTTCAATTAATAGTATTAATAATACTAATAGTATATTAATATTTCTAATATAATTAATAATTCTATAATTAAGTTTTTACTAACAGGATTTTTGCAAATCAATTTTTGTAGATTTCATAAAAAAGAAAAAGTATATCGCTTTATATCTTGTACGTAATTAATGTAAAATTGCTTTAAAATTGCACATTGAAAATTGCACATTGAAAATTTGTTCTTTGAGGAAAGCACTTTCTTGAAGTGGATAATTCATTAAGATATAATTTGAAGTTAAAGTTCCTTGAAGTGTGTAACGATAAGATATTTTGTTGTAAATTATATTACTAACTGTTAATGGATTTTTCAGAAACCTGATAGTTTAGCAAAACTATACGAAATGGATGACTCGATAGAAAGAAGAAGTTGGCTGGATAAATTGGTGACATTTATGGAAGAAAAACGAACACCAATTACAAGTTGTCCCACCATCTCCAAGAACCCCCTCGATTTGTTTCGATTATACCTCTACGTAAAGGAGAGGGGGGGCTTCATGGAGGTATGCAAGGTGCAGTGTAGTTCCATCTAGCCCTCGGTGTCTTATCGTTTTATTTGTCTATGTACTGGTTTTTTCATCTTACTCTACGCATTCAGAGGTCCATCGTGAGCTTTTACCATTTCATCCAATTTTTATTCTAATTTCGTGAAACCAGAATTTTCACTTGAAGAAACAGAATTTAAATGTTTTCTTTTTTTTCATATCTTTAATATCTCGCTTTCCAAAATAGATGTTTTATTTTTAATTTTCAGCTTTTGGATTTATCCGAGCTTTGTGTCTTTTTATTATGATACTGTTAGAAAAATGCGATTTTGGTGAATTTTGTAGATGTACAAGTTTTACAAAGTTTTGATTATTCATTCTTGTTTGAATTTATTTTCATTGTTTGAATTTGAAGAGATGGATTTTTTAATAGTTAAGCTTTTTGTAATTTTGATTTTGATGATTCTGATTTGATAATTTTGATTTTGATAATTCTGATTTGATAATTTTGATTTTGATAATTCTGATTTGATAATTTTGATTTTGATAAT